>WSTY01000341.1:0-22202 GCA_019633465.1 Tulasnella sp. 417 | reverse complement strand
GGGGTCGTGGCTTGATTTTGAAGTGAACGAACGGGAGCGGACGAGCGGCGGTCGTTCGGGAAGTCGGGCTGCCTAAGTTTGATAATACGATTAGTCAACAGATCAAAAGGGACGACGAATACTTACTTGACGTCATTTCGAAGGTCGTCGAAGGTGGGGTTTGGGGGTCGTGCTCCATTTGGGAACGAAGGAGCGGGAACGGGGCGTCGTGGCGGTGGTAAGAAGAGCAGGCGGCCTAGACTTGTAACAAGGTGAGTAAAGACGTGAAAAAGTTGAAGATGCGTACCTAGTATAGTGACCTGCATCGCTGAAGATGCAGGTAAGGGGTCGTAGCTCGACTTTGAGATAAAAGAACGGGAGCGGACGAGCGGCGGTCGTTCGGAAGTCGGGCTGCCTAAGTTTGATAATACGATTAGTCAACAGATCGAAAGGGACGCCGAATACTTACTTGACGTCATTTCGAAGGTCGTCGAAGGTGGGAGTTGGGGGTCGTGCTCCATTTGGGAATGAAGGAGCGGGAACGGGCGGTCGTGGCGGTGGTCAGCACAACGGGTGACCTAGACTTGTAAGGAGATTAGTAAAGATGTGAAAAAAGGTTTATGATACTTACCTAGCGTAGTTAAATCATTGCCGAAGGTTCAGCTAGGGGGTCGTGGCTTGATTTTGAAGTAAACGAACGGGAGCGGACGAGCGGCGGTCGTTCGGGAAGTCGGGCCGCCTAAGTTTGATAATATGATTAGTCAACGGGTCGAAAGAGGGTGGGGAATACTCACCTGACGTCATTTCGAGGGTCACCGAAGGTGGAGGTTGAGGGTCGTGTTCCGTTTGGGTTCGAAGGAGCGGGAACGGGCGGTCGTGGCGGTGGTCAGCACAACGGGTGGCCTAGACTTGTAAGGAGATTAGTAAAGATGTCGAGAAAGGTTTACGATACTTACCTAGCCTAGTTAAATCATTGCCGAAGGTTCAGCTAGGGGGTCGTGGCTCGATTTTGAAATAAACGAACGGGAGCGCGAGTGGCGGTCGTTTGGGAAGTCGGGCCGCCTAAGTGTGACAATATCATGAGTCAATGGATCGAAAGGGGGCGCGAAATACTTACTTGGCATCATTTCAAGAGTCGTCGAAGGTGGAGGTTGGGGGTCGTGCTCGATTTGGGATCGAGAGGGTGGGAACGAGCGGTCGTGGCGGTGGTCAGGGAGTGGGGCTAGCTCACGTTGGGAAGATGATCAGCAAGTACTAGAAAACGGTCAATACACTTACCTTAGCTATCGCGAATCATTGTCGATGGTGATTTCCAGGTTACGGCGTTCGATTTGGGGTTGTGGTCGTGGCGTTGGGGCGAGTCGCGTTTGTGCGAGACGTGAGACACGAAGCTTGATAAGAGAGTGAGCAAAACTACATGGATCGAGTTTGAGGGGCTTACCTAATATGTCCCAAAGGGCTCGGCAGGGTGGTGTCGGGGTGCGGTGTCGGTTTCGGAAGTGAACAGATAGGAATGGCGGTCGTGGCAGTGCCGCAAGCATTCAGACAACCTATGTGCGATAAACGAATGAGTAATTTTGCTTGAAATGAGGGTGAAATGCTCACCTTGACCGTCGGAAACGCTCGCCATGAGTGGTGCCGGGCTACCACGTTCAATTCGAAGGTCAACGAAGGGGGAGGGGTGGTCGTGGAGGTCGTGCGAGAGATCAAGCTAGCGAAAAGGGTCAAGGAGTCAGTGGAGATACATTAATTGAGTCGTAAGGCTTACCTCATACATCTCAAAGCGTTCACCGTCGCCGCCAGAGCTTGAGGACCCGGAACTTGCAGGGGTCTCTGGGTTCGCGCAACTTTACGATCGTAGAGTTGCCTGAGATCGAGGCACCCTCCCGGCTCTTTCCGTTCGAAGCCAAGTTTACGAAGAAGGGGGTGAGCGCGTGTGGTGACGGATGTTGGGGGTGCTGGATGCGGTCATTCGGGCAGTTGGACGACCTAAATCTCAGATGACATTAGTTAATGTGGTAAACAATATATGAAACTAGTTCGGAATGCTTACCTAAGACATCTCAAAACTCAAAAAGTTCGAGAATGTGGCGCCGGTGTAGCGGTGTTCCTTTAGAAGATGAATGAACGGGGGTGGCGGGAGTGCAGTCGTTTGAGAGGTTCCGATGGTCTAAATTGGGTAACCGAGTCAGTGAAAACACACGCAACGAGTTGGAAACGCCTATTTAAGATATATTAACGCGTTGAAATGGCAGCGGCGGCGTGCCACTTTCGTTTTGAAGGTCGTTCCATAGGTCGGGCTACCCAAGGACGATTGTGAACCTACTAAGACTTGTGATGGTCGTTCAAAGAGCAAAACTCGCTAAATTGATATGTAAATCCGTTAGTAAAGGTTCAAAAATGAATTCAAACCTCCTTACCTAGCATAGTTAGAAGTATCGTCGAACGTGGCGCTGCGGTGTCCTCCTGGAGTTAATGGGGATTGCGAGGCAACAGGTGAGGAGGGGAGGTGACGGTGAGGTGGGTACGTCGGGTATTTGGGGAGGTCTGAGTAAAGCTTACGAGGCGGCGGAGGGGGCAGATGCAGCTGGGGCAAAGGTATGAGGGGGGCAAAGGGGTGGACAGGAGGCACACTCGACGGGGCAGGCTCGCGTAAACCTTACGAGCCGTGCGTGAGGGGATTGGCAACAAACAACAAACAAGCTGAGTTTCGACTGGACCCCCCTCCACACCGCGATACGCTCGAACTCCCAACATGCTAGCTTCACCTTTCGCCATGCTTAAAACAACGTTAGGGATGTATTTGAGGCAGCCCTCAACCACCCGAACAACCGCCACCCTCCCCCGCTCCTCTTGGTTGATTTCGGAATCGAGCCGTGACCCTGATTACCGTTCGTCTGTTTCAAAATCGAGCCGCACCGCCCTAACTGCACCTTCGGCAATGCATTTAACACGCTAGGTAAGTATCTCAAAGCTTTCCTTCGTATCCTTACTAATCTTTTACAAGTCCAGGCCCTGGCCCAACTTCCCGTAGGACCGCCGCTCCACCGCTCCCGTTCGTTCGTTTCAAAATCGAGCCGCGACCCCCTCACCCCACCCTCGGCGATATGTTTGGCTACGCTAGGTACGTATCTTAAAATATATTTCACATCGTTACTAATCTGCTTACAACCCGATCTCCTGGCCAGCGCTACGACCGCCTGCGCCGGCTCCTTTGATTCCAAATCGAACGCGACCCCCTGCGTCTACCTTTGCCGATCATCAAAATCACGTTAAGTAAGTATTTTGCATCGTTTTTCAATTCGTTAACTAATCGTTTTATCAACTTGGGCAGCCCGATTTCCCGAAGGTCGCCCGCTCCCGTTCGTTTGATCCAAAATCGACCCGCAACCCTCTAGTGGCACCTTCGGCGATGCAGTCAATTATTCTAGGTAAGTATCCTGAACCGTTCCCCCCTATTTTTACTAATATCGTCTCAAGTCTAGGCCGCCCGATATCCTGACCACCGCCACGACCGCCCGTTGCCGCTCTCTCGAACCCAAATCGGGCGCGACCCCCAACCTCCACCTTCGGCGGTCCTCAAACGACGTTAAGTCAGTGCTTCGCGCCCTTTTTCGATACATTGACTAATCGGATTATTAACCTTAAGCAGCCCGACTTCCGAACGACCGCCGCTCGCCCGCTCCGTTCGTTTACTTCAAAATCGAGCCACGACCCCCTAACTGAACGTTCGACGATGATTTAACTACACTAGGTAAGTATCCTAGACCTTTTTTCGGAGCTCTACTAATCTCGTTACAAGTCTAGGCCGGCCGCTCTCCTGACCACCGCCGCGACCGCCCGTTCGATCCCAAATCGGCGGAACACCCAGCCTCCACCTCCGACGATCCTCAAAAGGACTTTAAGTAAGTATTTCGCGCCGGTTTTTGATACGTTGACCAATCATATTATCAAACTTAGGCAGCTCGACTTATCGAACAACCGCCCGTCGTCCGCTCCCGTTCATTTATTTCGAAGTCGAGCCACGACCCCCTACCTGCACCTTCAGCATTGCAGGTAAACTATGCTAGGTACGTACCGTCAACCTTTTCCCCCATATTTCTACTAATCTCTCTCCAAACCTAGGCCCCCCATCGCCTGACCACACCATTTCCACCCGTTCCTGTCCCTTCGATCCCACGCGTCCCCAGCCTCCACCTCGGCGATCAAAATCAGGTTCGGTATGTCTTCTGCATCTTTTTTTCAATACGTTAACTAATCGTTTTACCCAGCTTGGGCAGCCCGACTTCACAACCAACCACATGACTACCCGTTGCGTTCATCCCAAATCGACGGCGAGCGCCCATCTCCCCCGTCGGCGATGTATCTCACTACGCTAGGTAGGGGTTTTTGCATTCTTTTTCATTTATATTCAATCTAGTGGCTAACTTTCATGCTTCTTTCATCTTCGAGAGATGAATAAACAGGCGTCGGAACCGTCCACATCGCCTTGAACACGATCTACACTGTCAAAACAATCTGTTCCGCCTTGAACACGATCTCCACCGCACACGATCTCCACCGCACATGATCTCCACCGCGCACGATCGACGCAGTCATGATCCGGTCGTCCAATCACAGGTGGACCGGTGGACAAGGCGGCGACCCGTGGGGCGTCAATTTCGGCGGCTCAACCTCCCCAGTCAACGTCTTGCGTATACCTTACGACAGACCGTCCCCGAAACGTTCAGCTCCCCGTCAATTTCCCAGTGTCATCTGTTTCCGGAACCTAAAGCCCCACGTCCAGACGGGCTTGTGGCTTGACGGCAGCGAGAGGTATGTTCACCTGTGCTCATCTTCTCGCAGTCATCATTTGAGCTGCATCTGATCGTAACCGCATTCACGGTTCTTTTAAAAGCATTCTATTCTCTCCCGCCGCTCACACCCAATTTCCCCTTTCCACACCGTCACCGTCGTCCGCAGCGAGCAACAAGCAACAACAGACGTGTTCAACCATGCCAGCTTCCACCGGCACCTTGAAGAAGGACAAGGCCAAGAACAAGAGTGCGAAAAAGGCCACCAAGCAGGGCAACCAGCCTGTGTCACACGACGTCGAACCCACCCCTGGACCATCCAACGCTCACACACCTGCTCCCGCTGCTCCTGCTCCTGCTCCTGCTCCTGCTCCCGCTCCTGCTCCTGCTCCTGCTCCTGCTCCTGCTCCTGCTCCTGCTCCGGATCCCGCTCCCACTCCCTCGACTTCCACCTCGGCGTTAACGCTCTCTTTGTCTTCATCCGTTCCCTCACCCTCTGGGTCCGCCGCTGCCTCCCTTCCCACCATCCCCGAAGCCTCTACCTCTACTGCCACCGCCATCGCCGCCAAACCAGCCCGAAATCGCAAGAAAACGACGAAGCCCGCTGCCGGGTCCGCCGCTGCCTCCCTTCCCACCATCCCCGAAGCCTCCACCTCCACTGCCACCGCCACCGCCGCCAAACCAGCCCGAAATCGCAAGAAAACGACGAAGCCCGCTGCCCAAGACGAAGCCAGCGCAGACACCAGCGCTGCTAAACCCGGGCCGAGCGTGAAACCTCGTGGACGCAAAGACCCTACTCTCACTCGTGGGCGGGTGCCAACCCTACCCGCCGCGATTCTTCGCGCTCGGGCCTTGGATAAACGCCTGCAACGCGGCGAAAACCGCGAGTACCTCGACCCCGAAGCGGCCAAAAGCCCTTACATCCTGCCATTCACGGAGACCTTCTTAGACGCCGTCGGCCTCCCACCCCTCGGCATGTTCGACCCCGACTTTCACGATTCCCGAGGCCGCCAGCCGACCGACGAGGATCGGACTCAGTTTAGGATATTCATGGATCAAATAGAGCAGACGCCGGAGATCTGTTCCACCACCCCCGTCAGGCAGATCCCTGGTTCGATGACTTGGCTCAAGTGGGCCAACAACTCCTGGGGTCCCAAACTTGCGGCGGTTGTGCGACGGGTGCTCGTGGAGGGGGGGGACAGCTGGACGCAGAGGCAGATGAAGGTGGAGCAGAAACATAATGTGGTAAGTCCTTTAGTCCTATTGCATTCGCTGCGTTGCCGATCTTGACCGTCCGTGCAGAATATGGGCGCAGGAGCCGTCGCGGTTCAGCGGCAGGACGACCTCGTCGATAGGCTTTTCGGGGACGAAGGCTTTAACGACGACGACCACCGTACCGTCATTGCCGGCTTCAACATCATCGTGACGGATGTCGTGTACCGTGTATGCGACCAGGAGAAAAAACGGTATTCGACACTCAAGCCCAACCTGGATACGGCGCGGCTATTCATTAAGGAAGCCAATGATCGTAAGTGTCATTCTTTTGGCCGTCACACTTGCCCACTAACGTCTCGGATATTTGGCATAGTGATGAAAACACCGGATACGATGGATGTCGCCACGTTCAAGGTCGCGGTTGCTCAAGCCAACCATCTGCGCAAGATCTTCGGGCAAGTCGGTATTGAGCCCGAAGGAAAGGATCGGAAGTTGCTTGAAGACTTCATGGCGGCCTCCATGGGTGTCCTGAAGAGGAAAGAAGCGGCGTTGAAGAGTAAGTGTGTGTATAATCAGCAAGTCCCTTCTGACCCTTCTGACTTGTTCTTTTCAGGTTCAGGTTTGAGTACGACGGAACGGTTGGTGTGGACAGCGACTCAAATCAAGGAGGCCGAAGACGCTTACGAGGCTCATTTTCTCTCGCCCGCCCGCCTCATGGACATTCAGAGCGACGATACTCTGACGGAGACCGTCTTCGGTCCAGGGGATCTCGGGGTTGACGATGTACGGAAGCTCGATAAGGCTGTGCTCTACGCGCGTCTCGGAATCCCGGAGGACGGCCAGATTCCGCACATGAAGCCTTTCGAGGCTGTCCGAGCGGTTGATGGGGGACCGAAAGAGGCCTGGAACTTCAGCTCCTTGCTCGAGTGGGCTGAAACGTTGCCGGAAAAGGAGAGGAAGACCCCCGCCAAGCTCTTACGACCAATTCCCCCACAGCGCCCAATGCTGCTGGAGGAAAAGATGGAACGCGAGATCCCTCGAACTCACCAGTTGGTTAGAGGTCACCTTCATCAGATACAAGGGGTCGCAGCCATCGCCGAGCACGCCTTTAAAAAGGAGGAGGGTCAAGTCCACGTCGCGTCGATGCTGGCGGACTCGATGGGACTGGGGAAAACGATGACGGCCATCGCATATGCTCTGATGGTGGCACACTGGTACCAAGTTCAACATTCCGAGAAGCCGAACGTTTCCATGCCCTCGTATTTCGGTGAGTAAAGTTTCCGACTGCATGCTGCCCCCACTCTACCCCCACTGACGACTTCGGACCAGCCGACCGTTTTTGGTGCGGCATGAAGAAGATACCAGACGCCCCCATCGTTATCATTGTTCCAAACAACCTCCTTTCACAGTGGCTCTCAGAGCTTCGTTCATTTGTCCTCCCCGCCCTGCTCGACATCCAGAGCTTCGACCCTCGCGGTCCCAACGCTGCCGACCAGTGGTGGGAGCAACATTGGTCCCCGGACAACAAAATCCCGTTTCATCGCCGCATCATTGTGACCACATCGAACGTGAGTCTCGTCTCCTCCAGTTCCTAGTAAGGTTTACGAGCCTGACTGACCTGAGCCAAAGGCCGTCAAAAGGGAGGCCGACCGTCTGCTCAAGCCTACCGGTGGCCGGAAAGCGTCTAGCTTGCTCAGCCATCCAGGAAACCGGAAGGTTCCTCTCAAGCCGGGGGGAATTGATATCTTC
Organism: Tulasnella sp. 417; assembly: GCA_019633465.1. Taxonomy (NCBI): domain Eukaryota; kingdom Fungi; phylum Basidiomycota; class Agaricomycetes; order Cantharellales; family Tulasnellaceae; genus Tulasnella; species Tulasnella sp. 417. Next base: position 14,466 of record WSTY01000341.1, on the reverse strand, counting down.
AGCATCAAACCTTCCGTTGCCATCTTTGACGAATGCCACGGATATCGCAATCTCAACCGTGACGCCCATGCTGCCCTCTCCATCTCCTGCAACGCATACCACACCATCGGCTTGACGGGAACCCCGGTCTACAACGCAACTCTCGACCTGGTGTCTCAGGCTTGCATCCTCGGCATCCCCGACTTCGTTGGGGATAATTATACCGCAAAGAAGGCTGAAATCACGAAGCTCATTAAAAAGCGACGTGCGAAGGCTTCTGTTCCAGAGGCCGCCAATATTCGAAGTCTCATCGTTGCAGCTCAGACAAAGCTCCTCGATGACAACAAGAATGCGATTGAGTGTTTGAAGAAATGGTTCGTCCCGTTCATCATCCGACGCACGATGAACTCGTTAGGCCCGTACGGTGATAGGATCCTTCCCCCGATCGCGAACACGGTGAGCATGTCGTATGTCAAGCTGTCGCAGCAGGAGGAGGACCAGACGAACCGGATGTGCGACGACGTAATCGAGGATGACAAAGACGGGTAAGTCGCCGTTTCTCGAATCCCACTCGCGTAGGCTTTACGAGACACAGTGGGAGGAGGGGGCCAGCCTAAATCGCTGGTATGCGATGAGTGCGGAGGGTCGTAAGGTTACGGCAGACGTCTGTCGGTGGATTCCGTTCAGTATGCGCTGTAGGCTTTACGAGCAGACTCTTTCCTTGCCCACAGTTAGATAGGTAGTCACCGCTGGCTGCCTCGGCTCGTAAGCCTTACGCGTGCCGCCGTCACCCAGTGCTCTGAGCGCCGCTAACTCAGGCCTTTTGTGATAGACCAGGTCCAATGCGACGCGTCTTCAACTCCCAGGTGCCCACCAATGCTGCTCCACACCCCTATCATGACTCACCTTCTTTTGCAGAATTTCTATACCGAGTACCGGCTGTGCCTCCAGTGGCCAGAGCATCGTCGCGATGGGAATAATCAAGCGATCATCGAGGCGGCGAAGGACTGGACCCTCGAGGAGCTGCAAGCGAAGAGCCCGTCAAAAATGCTCCGGGTGGTCGAGATCCTTGATCATCACATCCCCGAAGCCCTCCGGTCGCCGAGCGAAGCCACTGCCGACGTGAAGGTTGAAGACCGCGTGCAAACCGTCTTGAAGTGGTCGTACCCTGGCGGTGAGCTCTTGTCCTCACCGACGAAAGATGAGGTGCTCGCAGCTCGGAAGCGTGAAGAAAGTCTTCGGCAAGCGGACAGCCCTTCCCCCTCTGGTGCCCCAAGTCCAAGCCCGTCCTCCGCAACACGTCCACCGATCCCCATCGTTGGGGGCCTTCGCCGCATCAAGGTCATCATCACCCTCACATACACCATATATCTGCCCATTCTCGTCCGAGTAAGGTTTTCGCCATTCGTCCTTGACCTGTTACTGACTGCCGATCCACAGCTGCTTTATCTGAGAGGCTACTCCGTCCGTGTGTTCACAGGTGACACACCCATCGGCGAAAGGGGCAAGATAATCGAAGAGTTCAACAGCGACGACGCCCACCCCGCCGACCCTGGGCCTAACGGTGAGAGGAGGTATTCGTTTGTGCTTATAATGTCGGGAGTTGGGATTACGGGTTTGAACTGCACCCGAGGCTGCATCATGATCCACTTTGTATGTGTCTCCACCCTCTGCGATGCGCTTGAATCTTACCCCTTCCATTAGGACCAACCGTGGAGTCAGCAGGAGGAGAACCAGGCGACTCATCGGATTGTGCGCCTGGGGCAGATCGAACATTGCATCATATACAAGGTACTCGCGCTCGGCACTACGGACATCTGGATGAACCAAATCGCGTCCGGGAAAGAGCTTATGCTCGACTTGTTCTCCGGCAACATTGACTCGGTCGGTAAGCAGGCTTCCCCTTGTTTGTAAACGTGCGGTTGCTAATTTCTCCCCTAAAGCCTTGCAATCACTCCGCAACCCCGACCTCATCGCTGTGGTACCAGATGACGATGAGGGACTCGTCAACCCGGACGGGGAGCAGACGTTTGATGAGAACACCGTGGCCTCCCTCCCCGCCGTTAACGTTGTCGTGGGCGACCCCCCATCTGTCCCGCAACCTGCAAGGGTGGACAAAGGCAAGCAGAAGGAGGGCCACCCACCTCTACCTCCACCGCCGGATTCCCCTCGACTTTCAGAGCCCGACAGCGGTACAATACCGGAGCCACCCGCTGGGTCGGATCGACCCATGCAGCCAGATTCTCCTCTCACTACCGAACCTGAACCCGAATCAGATGTTCCTAAGGCCCCCGCCGCGCAAGACTCGGCAATCGTGCTGGGTGATGCCCTAAAGTCCTTGCGAGGTCCTCGCGAACGGGTTGGCTCGCCGATGCAAGTTAGTGACGATGGTGGTGGTGAGCCGGACCCGCTACTCCCTTCCACCTCCGAGGGCAAGAAACCGCGTAAGCCTTCCGATATACATCTTCAAGTCTTGATTGCTGACCACCTCGGCAGCCAAACGCCCTCTCGACGCTTCTCTCACTTCCCCATCGTACCCGCCCTCGAAGAAACCATCTACTTCTCGTGGTGGCCAAGGTGAGCTCCAAGTTTTCTACATATACCACTCGAACACACTATTCAAACAAACCGCGCGAAAGGGGGATCAAAAAGCCGACCCAGTCGCACCGCTCGAGGCAGCATTCATGGCCAACCCTCAACACGTCACTCAGGACTTCACCAAAACCGCGGGGAAAATGGCGAGAAAGACGCTGATGAAGATACCGATGAAGAGGAAACTACAATCTCTGCGGCGGCATACAAGAGTAAGAAGGAGTCGGCCTGGAAGTAAATCGAGGCTGAGACGTTGCCGTTGACTGGGAAGTGCGCTGCTGCCCTCACGGCGCTCGTAAAGTTTACGCGATCCCTCCTTTGATTTGCCCTACACAACCAGCCCATTCCTTAGATCATCAGTTGAAGTACGAACTAACTAGCAACCGCTTCGGGTGTATGTAAATTTGATACTTTTATTGTTATGATTAATGATTATTTGTATCATGAAATTCGCGGCGGGTCGTCTATGGCGCGACACATGCCACTTGCGAAAAGCAATGCATTGGGCAGAGTGGCAAGTCGGTGATGCCGCCGTCGTAAACTCTACTACGCTGCAAAGCGGTAATTGGGAATTGGGGTAGATTAGTGGGCTGTTCGCCTACTACGGAGTAAGCTGGACGCCGAGGAGTAAGGAAATGTCGCTGCAGCCTGCTGCCTCAACCTCGTAAAGCTTACGCAGGTGGGTGGACAGACGGTTCGTTGCCTGTCAGGAGTAAGCTTCACGAGCTACATATCCAGGCTTACTATCCGCAGTTGCCGCTGCGTCGTCGTAAGCTTTACACAGAGTCACAGACCTAGCCCAAACACCTGAAACTACACAAAATGCTCTTTACGTCGTTTTTAAGTACGCATGACTATTTTTTGACGTATCTTCATCTCAGCTATTATGCCTTGACAGGAACATGCCCTTCTCCGCATGGCCTCGCCCAACGGTTTAAAAGGCAGCTTGTTCTCAGATTGCTTCCTCCCCCCCCCCCCAACAATCACTCTATCTACAAGTCACCATGGATTTCCGTCTTCTCCATCCTACCGAGCCAGTCAGCCTCATCCAATGGCTTGAAGCGCACGATGAGCTGGTTGGCAGCACTGACAACGACGCCGAGAAGGCCCGCCTATCGACGTTTTTCGCATTGACAAGTCGGAATCCCACCGAGCCAACACTTTACGATATCAACCTCCACCTCAATTCATTCACTTTACAGTCACGGGACGTTCAAGATGAGGCGGGCGTCACTCGAGACTATGACTCTCTGATCGGTGTCTTCCCTGCTAGGCTTCCCCTGTTGGCAGACCTTAGCATATACACAATCCCGAGACCCAAGGGTAGACTTGAGAAAAATCTTTCTGTCTATGTCGACCTTCCCGACTTGGATCTTGTACAAGTGAGGCAACTTCTGCCTGCCCGCCGGTTGTGTGTTCTAACACCTCTGTCAGGTCCCCCTACACAAGATCCCCAACTGGGAGCTTGGGACGGTTGCAACCAAATTCAGTGTTAACGTCATGTTTCCTTCCCTGTACCATCCTGGATCGTCAGAGAAGTTGACAGAAGACCACTACCGAATTTTCTACGATCGTGCACTCCGTCCCGCTGCAAGGCGGCATTGCAATGCCAACGACTCCTATTGGCCCGCAAGCTACCAGTCCGAGACCATTCGTGCGCAACATCAGAGAGGTGCATTCACTCACACTGCACATGTGGTCAACAGAAACAAGGTTGCGGCGTTCCTAGATGCCGTGCGGGACAACTGCGCCCAGGATGTGGGCTTGATATGGGCAGTTGGAATGTTGTGGGTGGTCGACGGAAAGGGATTGAAGGAGCAATATCGCCATACACCCTCGCCATCCAACGCCACCCGGACTCTTAACAGATTGCTTAGGATCTTTGATGTCGCGGAGATCAACCGTGACCGGGGGGATCAACTTTATATCGATGTCGCGGTGGAGATCACGCAGCCAGACCACATTCTGCTCTGGAAGACCCATTCCCACGACGCGATCATCCGCACCATGCTCAAAGTCCAGGATGTTCAGTACTACCGCACTGCCCAGCGTTACAGTCAAGATACAGTCGCACTTCTACAGCACGCCGCAGGGTTTCGCGTGTCCTGCGGCCCTCAAGCTCCCCAGCCTTACCTTCGTAAACTCAACGTCTACACAACAGACAAGGCCCACACCGCCCTAATCGACAACGGTCACCACGCCAAATACATCGACCCCATTAAAGCGCTGACGGTACCAACTGGGGACGGAGATTCCGAACCCAAGGCTTTTGCGGCGAAGATGCGTACAGTTTACTCGGCGGCTGAAAACGAACAAGTACCGGGCAATGCCCGCCTCGAGGGCCGAGTAAACTTTACGGAAGCGGCCACCTTCCTCGTTGATTTTGAACTTGACGACTTCTTCCTTGCCCTGCTCAGCATTCCCTGTGAGACATGGTGGTGAGTCCCCCTTTGTGCGCCTAGTAAACCTTACGCAATCCGACTGACTGGAACTACTGGTTTCTAGGCCTTTCAAGACAGTCCGTTTGCAGGCAGCACTTCGAGTTCTGGAAAGCCATCTCTCAGCTAGCGCAACGGTTCGAGCGGCTCGAAATTCACTGGCGCTTGCCGGTGTATGTGTGTGGATGGCAAATGCCATGAACGCCCGACCTTCCGATAAAGCAGCCGAGAATGCTCTTCGAGAAGCTTGCCTCCCCCAGGTTCAAGATTACGACCTCAACTGGGTACCAACAACTCAAGGCGGTATGTTTGTGATCCATCACCTTGCGGAAACGTATAATGTCTTTCAACTCCCCTTGAACAACAACCTGCCCGAGGGGAATACCGTCGCTCGTGCTTTGGGTTTCCCTAGCTGGGGTGACCTGATTGTCCATATCACCAAACCCCGTCCTCGGAATCGCGAAGTGTTGGCGACTGAAGCATTCCGCCGCAACAACCGCAGCGGTGTTCGTGCCCCATCCCCGGAGACTGTTGAGGACAACGTGGACGGACCCAGTGGATCATCAAATCCTGCAGGACCAGTGATACCATTCAATGTTGACGACTACCAGGGTACCTTTGAACATGGGAGGGAAGATACCACTTTCACGGAGTACGCGTATTCCCTGGTTGTGAGGATCTTGCGAGAAGTTGTCAGCCGGGCTCCCAATCACAGGACCGACGGAGCGTACCTAGTGTCCTCCATCAACCCAAGTACCATTGAGCCAACCTTTTTCAAGGGTTCGCTTGTACAGCGGCTGCCTGAGTACTTCAGGCAATTCCGCCTTGTTCGGCCCGACGAAGACAACTGGGATGCTGTCTTCAACAGGATCTTTCCAGACAAGGGTGCAGCACCCCTGGTCAATGGCTGGAAAGATCTTCGGTCACGCAATGAGTGGGTTGCACTCACAGTGATACTGACCGAAGGTCAAGTTCGCAGTATTCGGGCGGAGTTGAAGAAGGAGTTCGACCGATTCTCGTGGGTTCCTTTCAGCCAAAATGATAAGGTCTGGAAGGTTTCAAGCGGAGGGCGACTCTTTAGAGGGCATACGCTGGGGCCCTGGATTTTGCCTAACAAGAAGGCGGATTGGGAGAGTGTTCCAACCTTTGCTGAGGATTAGGCTTACAATAGGGTTACTAGTCTGTCATGGAAATGTATAGCAGTGTGGGGTGACTACAGTATCATGTCCAAGTAGAGAGCTGAATACAAGTCAAGGAGCGATGTTGATAAATATCTAGTGTTCTTCCGACACCTGGGCGCGCACCCGGTAGTAAAGTTTACGAGGGCTCAGAGACAACGCCCCAGGCGCCACATATGCTGTTTCGTCGCCGTTCTGCTCCGAATTGGCCTCTCTCCACAAACAACAAACAAGTTCCTATGCCCGTCCCACCCGCGGGAAGCCCCCTAGCCGCTTTTAGGGTCCTCACCCCAGCTCGGCCACTTTACGATCGTAAACTCACCTTCCGCCGTCACGGCCCGCCCTTCCGTCTGTCCCCACCCCCACTTTAAGATCGTAAACCCTCCCCCGAGCGCACCCTTCACGCCCGGACGTCCAGCCCCGGGCACTTTACGATCGTAAACCTTGCGCACCTCGAGGCTCTTCCCCACCCCAGGTCGCCTCCCGGACAACTTAACGATCGTAAACTCACCCATCTTCAGAGGAGCCCACCCGTCTCCGCCAACTGGGTTGGTCACTTTACCGTGGCTGGGACGGCTTTACGATCCGTAAACTCGGCCGATGGTCTGCTACCGCAGCGGCGGGTGACTTTACGATGCTAAACTCGTCCTGCCCCGACCGCCCGTGACCCGACCTGCAGCTCGAGCACTGCGAGCTCGCATGCTACCAGGCGGTTGTGTCGATCATTCCTGCTCCGCGTGATCAGGCATTCAGGAGCTTTACGATCGTAAAGTCATCCTACTCGGACATAGCCTTGCCCTCTGTTCGGGGTTCGGCTAACCAGGACGTGCAGGGGGCAAGTTTACAATCGTAAAGTCACCAGATGGCGTGTTGCGGGTCTGTTATCTGATCACATCGGGACGGTCAGGGAACACCGCTGCGGCGATTGAACGGAGATCCGTTCAGACGGTTGAAATCGAAACCGAGCCCAGGGTTCCGATGTTCCCCCACACCCCACCCCTCTCTCCCCAGTCTCGATGGCCCAGTCAGGTACGTCTTAAGCCGGTTAAACTGGAGTGGTCGAGGCTCATGTCCTTGTCCGCTCAGAAATCATCGTCCCCGACAGCCAACCGGGTAGTTCGCAGCAGGCAACACTAGACCGAATCGCTGATATGCGAGGGGCTCCCCCTGAGGTAAGTCATTCTACGAGCTCTAGCTACGTTCTGACCTCGCAACCACTCCTTTCCAGTTGGACGTAGATACTCCGGACGACGAGCCCTCGGGCAGCAAAGCGGGGTACTCGGTCCTCGTCCGCGGTAAAAAGCTAGCCGGCAACCAAGTTCGCAACGTAGGTGTTGACCGCAGCCGCTTCCGATCCCTTCCGCTGACGCGCTGTCCTTGCCAGAGAATCGTCGAGCCCCCCGACGAGGCCATTCAGAGTTTAGAGGAGTCCAGGTTCGAGACTGCCGCCGAAGCCGCCGCCGAGGCTGCCGTGCTGGGTTACGCTTGGATGGACATCATCTCCCCCGACCAAGCGATGCTTCCGGGGTACATCAACGGAAGACCGGTGAACGTCGGGGAGGCGGACACGCTCCGCAAAAGTATGAGAGCCACGGTCTGCAAGCCCGCCGAGCATCCTATGATCGCCGCCGTGGAAGTCGTCGATTGTTTCGTCGATTTAGAGGGCAATCCCCTCGCTATCGCAAAGTCACCCTCAGAAGCCCAGCAGGCGAAACTCAAGGCTGGCGCCGTCGCATGGCGGATTGCCGGGGGTCATCGGACGGCGGCAGTGGTCAAGGAGTGGAGACTCGTGCGCGCCATGATTGAGGACCGAGAGGAATTGACGTCCGCCATGGATGATGCGTCTGTCAAGCGATCCGCGCAAGCCGTCGAAGACCTCGAGCTTCTGGGCCTGACACTCGACCGCTTGCGGGCGTGGAAGGTCAAGGTCGACACGGTCTGGAGATGGTGGCTCGTGAAGATATATTTCAAACGTGAGTGTTTCGGTTCCAGAGAACTGACCAGTGCTCAGCAATGTCCACACAGCAACGCTCGATCAAAACACCAAGGCCATGGCCCGCGTTCGCATGAGCTTAGGCGACAACCGGAAGATCCATCAATACGAGGGAGGTCCTCGCGAGGCTTTTCATATGGTCCAACTAGCTCCGGAAACGGCGAGTTGGAGGCTCGCTCAACACACCTCTCGACTCTGGAAATCGGCTGCGTTTCAAGTCGTGCTTTCAGTATGGCTGCTGTTTGCAAACCTACCGGACGTTGAATCCCTTCAGATTGTCGCCAACAGCGGCCGCATCTACGAGCCATGGTTTGGGGTGAGTAAGACGACGAACCGGCAGTCGCGGGGTCTGATAGCTTCGTACAAGGCCTTTTGTCTCCTCGTCGCAGACGCATTTCAGAGGGTCGCTGACCTGTTACAGCCGGCAGAAGGGGCTCGGGAAGACGCTTTCGTCACCACCACCTACTACTCCATATTCGATGCCACCATCCACGGCATCTTCGAAACCACATTTGAGGCCACCTTACTTCCAATCCTTCGGAAAGAGCTAATATGCGACGACAACGGTAACGCCTCCAATCAGTGGATCACGGCCTTCCAGACGTATCTCGCCAAAGTCCTGCTGTCTCTCAACGGGCTGCAAACCACCATTACTCAATCGCCGACGGTTCAACCTCCCGCGTGGCCAGAACACCGCAAAGATGCGCTCCTGAAACTCATCGGCGGTATTAAAGCTAGCAATGCGACAATCCGGGATCATGTGTCACGCAGCGATCCGGTCCCGTTGTCAAACGCCCTTCCTTTCTTCTGCGAATCCCTCGGTCAAGCGTATATGCAATTGGCACGTCAATGTGGTCCGGCGATTGCTGTGGTGAGTTTGACATGCTTCGTTCTATCCCCTGCACGTACCAAGGCGATCGTGACGCGACTGCCAACGTGCCCGAGCGACCCCGCACATAGCCCGTTACCACCGTAAAGTCCTACGCACTGTCGGGTGGTTCTTAGTTCCGTGGGCACTCGACTGTAAACCCCCTTCACGGCCACGTCCACAGTGCCATGGCGAAGGTTGCGGGCTGTCTTCGCGGTTCCAGTCCCTGTGTCCACCCGCTTTACGGTTGTACTGCAGCCTGGGTCCCCCACGATCGTCCATTTCCCGAGGTGTAGACGGAGCTAACGACACTCATTCCTCCAGTTGGCAGAGATCGTCGAGCCTGCCTGGCGCAATTTCCGTCACAGCGGTAACCGGGAAGATCACGAACTGCCGGACGAAACCCTTCTGCTTCGCTTCCAGGCCCAAAAGAGGGTAGGCAACGCAGCGGATGTAACAGGGGTTGGTTGCCAACTCGTTCCTTCGCAAAATACACGCTGATCATCCTGTTTCAGCTTTGGGGCTCTTTTTTCCTCCGCCTCATCTTTGCGGACTGGGGAACAGCATTATCTGCTCGCGTCGTTGATCTTGGACTCCGCTCCTTCGATTCCCATGAACCACAATCCATCGCCGTTCCCCCCGTCTCCTTGAAAAAAAGCATCCAAGCGCCGAGCGAACCCCAGAAAGGCAAGGGCAAGCGGAAGCCCCCGGCCCTTAGTACCATCCAAAACAACGCTTTCAATTACGTTCGTGGGAAGATGGGACAGTACCTCATCAACACCGGTCGACAAGATATCCAACAGTCGACACGAGACACTTGGCAGGGATATCTATCGACCGCCGCTCCCTACCAGACCAATCTTCCGCCGGGATTCGACGATTGGCTCAACCAGATCTTCACAAGCAACTCCTACTTCAGTGAAATCGCCCACGCCGTCCCAATTACCCTTGAGAATCACGTCGACCCATTGTTTTCGGTCTTCTCGTTCCTCAGAGATACTCAAGCCAATCGACTCAGCGCCTTGGTGCCGACGCCGGAGTTCAGGATGGTGTGGAACGCGTGGGCGGGTTTCTCGGAGGCTGGGGGAATCGCCGAGTCTGTTTGGTATCATGCCTTCGTGGACGTTGATCAACAGGCGCCACAGGGTTGCAGTCCGATTCGAACGCACGGCTTCCGTCTTTGCTTCGTCGACGGTTCCTTGCCTACCCTCGATGCCGCGCAAGTCACTGAAGCGGATAGGAAAGCGGCCCAAGCCCAGGACAGGAGGGCCCGACCAAAACGAACGAGAGGGAAACGGGGGACGAAAGCCGACGATGCGCAGAGTGCGGAAGAAACTGGCGTCGATGGTGACATCGAACTGCTGGAAGACGACGACGAAGGTGCCGGAGATATCGACGAAGCGCAATCGAACGACGGATCTCAGCAAGCGTCCGTCCGAGGCAAAGGCAAAGGGAAGGCAGCCGACGCACCTCCATCACAGCCCGGCTCTCGATCGAAGCGCAAGCGGGGCTCCGAGCCTGATGCAACCTCCCTCCCAGCTTCCAAAAAGGGTGCCTCGGGTGTTCAACAGCCTTCACGCCCTACTCTCTCAAAGCCCAAGATCGAGGATTCCGACAACGAGGTGGCGTTAGCGACTTTTCGCCAATCGAACGATTCGGCCGAGCGCCATTGCGGCTATTCCTTGGAAAGCCTCGACGAAGTGCTCAACGACCCTGACCCGGATGTCATGCGTTTACACGATGGGTTCAATGCTTGCCTAGTGCGTATTCGCAGAACTAATCGCCCTGGGTGATGCACTGACGAACCCATTCCTTCCAGTTTCAATACGCGACCCGAGGCCTTCCACCGGATCTTGCCTTCCTCGTCATCGGTCTTCGGTGGAGTGTCTTGGGTGCTGTCGCCGCTAACGGGAAGTCCACGCACGTGTATTGGTTACCACCGGTCGAAAAGACGCTGGACGCGACCTGGACGGACCTCATCAAACAGTTCAATCAAGAAAACGGCACGACGCGCTTTGCCCCTCACGATCCCATTCATTGGGCCGGGACCAAACCCCTATCGCTCGTCGGGTATCTCCCCATCAACGTCCTAGCGCTGCGAAACCTTCGTATGGTCACTCAATCGGTCCTCGCGCAGTGGTCAACGGCGAAAACGTTACCGACGTTGGTGACCGTGAGCAGGGCGTTGGTTTCTGCTTTGCAAGAGAATTGGAAAGATTGTCAGACCACATCTCAAGCGGCAGCGGCGAATGCGATCGATGTGGATATGAAAATCGACGACGGGGAGAGCGGCACTTCGAACGGGAAGGGTGATCCTCGGCGCGGCGACGACGACCATATGTCCTCTTCATTGTCCAAGCCGTCTTCGGGCACGGACGCGCCCCTGGCCAAAACGTCGATGTCCTTGAAGCGCCAGGGCCCAGACACCAGGTCAAGGGCAAGGGCAGATGGGAACGCGGAAAAGGTCGTCGGCACCGTCAAGCAAGGCCAATCGCGCAAGGGAGCCAAGCAGGCCCAAGCCACGAGCGCAGGACAAAGCACCCGTGAGTACCCTTTGTCGTTTAGACCGATCTTAACGCTGACTCGGGCAATGCTGGAACCAGGATAGCTGCGGGTGACGCCGCAGCCCAATCAGCGCCAGCTCCGTCACTTCGCGGATCAAAAACCCGTGCCAGTAAGACCTGCCTGATCGTGACCTCGCGCGAGTACTAAGTCTGTCTTGAATGAGCAGACGAACCATCCGACATGGACGCCTATCGCAATCGTTGAACTTCGGCCGAACTCATCCCCCCCCCTCGCCCTCGGCAAACATTTTTTTTACGTCCTTAAGAACTCTCTCCCTCACGTTGCTAGCATGGTATTATTAGTATTATTATTTTGTAAATTCTAAAATCGATCGCTACCTCCGCGCTCCCACATTTGCGAGTGTACGACCCCACATGATCTCTCTCAAGGACTTTAGGGGCTAACTCCGTGATGCCATCGATTCTCCCCCGCCACCGACACTCAGCCCCCACCATCCATGCATCAACGACAGGCGACGAGTCCGTCATCATCGTTCGCCATCCCGGTGGAGGAATCGTCAACGCCGGCATGAACAAGGGAGACGTCGACAACGTCGTCCTCGTTGGTGACTCCACCCGTATCCCCAAGGTCTAGTCTCTCCTCGAGGAGTTCTTTAACGGCAAGAAACCCTCTAAAAGAATCATCCCCGATGAAGCGCCGCTCTCCGGGATAGCATCCTCACCGCCAAGAAGGCCACCGACGAGGTCCCTTGGCCCTTGGGATCGAGACCACTGGCGGTGTCTTCACCAAGATACATCCCCCGCAACACTGTGTACGTTTCTCTCTTGCCGATTAGTCGATCACCTTTCTGACCTCTCTTTCCACCGTCTCATCCCAGCATTTAGAACGTAGCAGGTAACCATTTCGCACTTCTGACACGTACCATCACTCATTCGTTGACTGCTTCGAGTGCAGCAACGACTTCTCCGAGACTCTCACTCGCAACGGAGATTACGGCGAGTGCCGCTGGGTTCCGTAGCGGATAGGCACACACAAACAGCGAGGCTGGGCGCAACCCTTCTGCCACCTGCCGCTCTGGAGCGGCCCAGAATCCTCCTCAACCCCCCAACGAAAAAGGAAGTCGACCGCGCGAGGTTAGTTGGCTCATCCCTAGGTTTTGCTCGCTTCATTGTGGGAACTGACTTCTTCGTGTCGAACTGGCGAACGACAGCGGTGCAAATCCCCCTTTGCCCGCGATACACGACCTCAACCTTCCCCAGACCAACCTCTGGCATTCCGTAAGCTCAGAGGACGTCACGTTTCTAGAAGTCTAACTCTGAATTTGTTCTGACCTTCATAGAAATTCGACGGAGAAAACACTGGAGATCGTGGCCCAAACGTTGGCGAGTTTTTAGCCGAGCTGGACGATGTTATCGGGTGAGCAGTTCACCGACCATTAATTAGACAACCTAACCAAAACTTTCCATGCTCTAGGACATCTGTGGATGACCAAGGTCAACTGGAAGCGCGGGCCGCTGCCGTCGAGAACTTGTACCGTCAAGTGTCCTCTCGGCCGTCTGGAAACTCATCACCTGCTTCGCACGACGCGTCCCTTGTTTCCTCCTCGCTCATTGAAGAATAAAGGAAAACACGCGGCGGGAGACCCCCAGATTTTCAAGGTACGATTCTCTTTGCTATGATATAATCTTCTAACTAATCTATTCCAACTTTGACTGAATCGCGCATTAGGCCACGTACAGCGGCGTCCCCGTGGACGAAATGTAGGACGTTTTGTTAAACATAGACTCGCGTCCGCCCAGCTCATCGCATCCATTCTCTTAGGGTCGTAAACGGCGTTGCTGTGATGCGCCGCCGCTCGGATGGCTGGCTCAACGCGACCCAAATACTTAAAGTAGCCGGGTTTGACAAGCCGCAGCGGACCCGAGTGCTGGAACGCGAAGTGCAAAAGGGAGAGCACGAAAAGGTTCAAGGTTGCTATGGGAAGTATCAGGGTGGGTATTTCCTCTACTTTATTACAGCAGCGACGCTCAATCGACTCGATAACTAGGGACTTGGGTTCCTCTGGGGTTCCTCTGGATCGCGGTCTTTGGCTAGCCAAGCAAAACAATATCGGGCATTTTATCCAACCCATAGTGGACTTTGCCCCTCAAACTAGCAGTCCTCCTCTCGCGCCACGACATCTTCCACCTGCGCCCGTCAAGCCAAAGAAAAAGATCAACACAACCGGCGAAGGAGGCTCAATCGCGACACGTTCAGCCAAGCGGGGCGATCAACCGTCCCATCCTGCGACGGAGGTCGGCGAAGATGACGGCGAAGCGGATGCAACCGGAGAGGATGACGGCTTCTCCGAGATGGTGGGGGAGGGAGGGTCGAGAGACAGCTCCCCTCAGGCTAGCGAAGATGGATCAATGACCACCAGCCCTTCAGACGCTTCCTCCAGCTCCCGAGCGCCCTCGCCCTACCATTCCCCAGCAGATGGACCCAGCAGAGGGAATGGTGTCCTTGAGCCGCAAGATTCGATGGATTGGTCGGCGGCGAGTCGAGCAAGCGCTTCTGGCACGCAAGCGACTGGAACCGGGTTGAAACTCGGCGCTGGTCAGGCTTACTCGCAAACGGGATCGTATGGGAACTCCCAGCCAACTTTCGGATTCCAGCAACCGTTTCAACTCTCTTTCCAGCAACCTTTTCAAACTGGTCGGGTACCGGATAACCAGACGACCTATGGAGACATCATTCTCGAATTCTCGGGTATTTCATCAGCGACACCACCACCATCCCTCAAATTCTCATCGCTCCGCCTCCCGACTTTGATCCGAACATGTCCATAGACGACGATGGACATACAGCGCTGCACTGGGCCTGCGCCATGGGCCGCGTTCGGGTCGTCAAGCT
>WSTY01000340.1:0-22212 GCA_019633465.1 Tulasnella sp. 417 | reverse complement strand
TTTGAGTTTAAGCGCTGTTCTTGAAGAGGTGACCGACGGCGTTGGTGCAATGTTGGAAAGCGACGAAGGAAGTGCGACGAGGGGGCGAAAATAACGTCTAATGCAACCCCGAGGGACCAGCCCCAGGATTATGCTCGTGGTGGTCTCGCCTTTCCCGACACTTCCTCTTCCACAGCTCGTTTTTCTTTCCACCGCGGCGTTTGATCCGCTTGGGAGCCTCCTTAGGCTGAGATTCTTCCTCCATGTGACCCTCTACCGCAATCCCTCCTTGACTGGCATGGGTCCAGGCATTGCCTCCGATGGAAGGGGCATGACGCTGGCGAGCTCGCTGTGTCCAAAGCGGAAGCCCGGAACGTAAGTCCTGGCGAGCTGCCTCCGTCTGTTGGTCAGGTAGGGAGTGGGGGATGTGGTAGAGTCCCGCGCTGTGTGGGTTGGCGGGAGCGGTGAGCGTGGGGGATAGAGGAGCTGCCTGGCTCGTAGCGTCAAGCCCTATTGCGGGTGTCTGAGTGTCGACATTGTTTTCCGCGCTGGTGGTGACGGGTCCATTGACACTTTCGACGGAGTCGGTGATGGCAGGAACATCCTGAGCGTTGGATGGAGGAGGGTCATTGGCGGTGACATCGAGCAAGTCGTCGCTTAGGGTCGCGTAGCTCGACTCGTGGACGATTTTTCCAGGCATGGCGAAGACGATGATAGAGAGGTCCGAGCCCCGCGGATAATAGACCGAACATCCGTGTACAAGGAAGTTGAGTAGGTATCCGTCCGCCATGTCGCGCTGACAGTTGGTGGACTTGTCCCCACACCGAGTGATCCGGGAAGTTGAGCAAGGGTCGAACCGGACCCTCCACTCGATCGGGCGGCCAACGCAAGCGAAGCCGGAATACATCAGGAGCCGTCCTTCCGCCGTAAATATCTCGATCCATGGGAGTGGATTCGCTGGTCGCATCGGAACGACGCGTCCCTGGACAGCAGGCTTGGGCGGACCCCCGAAACGCTCGATGCTTGAGGCAAACGTTGGTTTCCTTGCGGCGCGTGCAGCTATCTGGATAAAGAAACTAACATAAGTGGTTAAGATCGGACGGGGGATTCGATAAGTACGTACTACGTGTCGTTTGACAATGTGCCCATGAACGTCGGGTTTGAGTGCGCCCCCACCACAGATGATGCTTTCGGCGGAGGTGGGTTTGCGCACAGAGCTCAAATCTTTGACGATTTCCCCGGGCACGTGGACAGTGATACCGGGAAGATACCAGGTCCATGGATGGTGAGCCCAAACTCCACGCAAGAGGATGTCGAGCAGATATCTGTCTGCCATGTCGCGCAGAGCGGCGCGAGTGCTAGACTCGGCGGAATAGCCTGTGTGCCGGTAATACTGACGAGGATGGAACAGGACAGTCCACTCGACTCGGTCGTCCAACGTGCCAGGTCCGGGGTAAAGCACCAGCCTTCCTTGTAGCGTGAAGATGTGCTTGTGGACCTCGAGTTTGGTTGAACCCTCGACCGGAGCGATGGTTGAAACAAATGCCGGTTTCTGCGGAGCATGTGGAAGAGCCTGAGCAACAATATAAATGTCAGCTATCACCGTAGAGATTATGTATTAGACAAGGACTCACCACGCGTCGCTCGACACTTGGCTTCTGAAGGAGCATAATGCCAACGGAGAATACGAAGAAGAGGTAGACGGTGACGTTGACCATCACTTGGACCAACCAAACCCAGCCAACTCCCATCCAGTGGCAAATGCGACTCCAGGGCGCCTGGAGATGGTGGGTGAGGTTGACTGAAGGCAGGCTGATGGATGCGAGGCCGCAATCGGGGGCGACTTGCAACCCAGTCCAAATCGATATGGCTGAGTCAACCCAACCTTTTGGCGCGGAAAGCACGCAGAACATGATGCAGTCAGCGGGGATCGTCGGGAGAGCGTAAGAGGAGACGGGGGAGGAATCTACACCAAAAAGGGAAGGGAGGGGAACTCACCAGCTGATTGGCCAGCCTTGTTGTTGTGGTCCGTGATGCGCAGGGTCGGCAGGACTGCAAGCCTTGCCCCGCCTTTGCTCAAGGCATCGCCGGTGCAGTAAGTCTGAGTCGAAAAGACATGAGCGGGAGCAAGAACTGTAAGGAAGAGGAGTTAGGGAGAGTCGCAAGGGCAGAGGGGAAGCTTGGGCCATACCGGGCCTCCCACTGAGAGAGTGGCCTAGCAAAATCGGCCAGAAGGCCAGAACGATGAGAATGACAATGAGGAGCTTCATAACTGGAGCAGAAGAACTTCGCAACAAGGTGAGCAAGACGTCAAAGAGACGGTAAGCAGGTAGGTGCGAGGTCGTTGGGAGAAAGCAAGAGCTGGAACGCGATCGCGCGCTCTTACCCCCGACGGCTTACACAAGCAGCGACACTTGGACAAACAGAATCACAACCCCAGGTCGCCTCTCACTGTAATAGCGTCCCGGACACCATATTCATAGGTTTACGGATCCGATTCAGCTCGTCCGGGAACTGGTAGCTGAGAGACGGTAGCCTTCGCTCGGCTGATCTATGAACATAACTTGAATCTAGCTCATATTTCGTGTCCACCTCTCATTCTAGTTCTTGCGCCATGATATGCGCCTGCTCATTGGACCAGTTGAGAAAGCCCAATACCTTCCCATTTTCGTGCTAATTGCCGCTTTGCTCATAGCGAGCGCATGTGCGATCTTGGGCGCGCCTGCATATAGCCCAGCGCTTGTCAACCCCAGCCGACGATAAGTACATCGGGCAAATTTCCATTGATCTAGATGGACTCGTATCAACACCAAGCTGAACGAAATTACCTCCGCCTTATGCCGTCAATAAAATATTCGTAGAGGGTGCCTGGAGGATGGTTAAGGCTGTGAGCCTGCGGAGGTTCGCTTCATGGTCGCAGGCCGGGACTTTCTGGGGATAGTTGAGGGACATGCAGTCGCATTTCTTGACTTCCACCTGCGCTGCCTGAGCTCAATCACCTCCTATACACAAATGAACCAACCATTGTCAGCCTAGCTTAAGAACCAAATCTCTGAAGCTAACTCACCAAGAGCATATGCCGAATTTTCCACGCGAAGTTGGAATTATCAGCCAACATTTGCAGCCTCCTAAAGTAGATGTCCAGGTAGCCTTTGGCCAAGGGCGTATCAAGGGCTTGACCGGCGCTCGTCAACAGCTCGCACACGCTCTCGACCTCCTCTTCTCCAACGTTGTCGATCTTGCCTAGCAGCTTCTTGACGCACTGGTGCATGATACTTTCGGTAAGCATCTGCACCTTGAATAATTCTGCGAGAAAGCGGACGAGACCGAGACCTTGACGCCTCGCCTTGAGGAGCGCGTAATATCTATCCGAGTCCGAGACCAGGTCGCCGCTCTCGCCACTGGCCTTAGAAGCGCCCTCAGTGGGTTTATTGTCCACGACCTCGAGAGCAGCTGAAGCCTGCCCCGATTCCTTCTGGCCCCAACCACGCTCGAACGCATCCTGACACTTGTCGACCAGGTGTTTTCGGAACAAATGACCACCAACAACAGGCTGTCCACTGAAGTTTCGGATGGTATCGTCCTGCACGTAAGGGGAGATCTGCTCCATCATCTTCCGGCACAACCGAGCGTACATTCCGGACCACTGCGCCTCGTCAATCGCTTTTTCGAACACGAGCTTCACGGTCGAGGTCAGCGTCGGGGTGCTCTTCCCGTTCTCCGACTTGTTCGCCCAGCCGATAATCTGGTTCGAGACCGAATCAAAGTTCTCCAGCGTCAGCTTGTTCAGCAGCGCCTTGACCTTCCTCTCGGCGAACTCGGGCGAGTTCTGGTCAATAGCCAGCTTGCTCCGTGCCGATGGAACCCACCGGTTCTCATATTTTTGCAATGGAACGACGTGTTCGAGTCCACTGATGGCACGACGCTGAGAAGGCTGACGTTGAGAAGGCTGAAGTGCATTGGGATCGGGTGAATCGCTCCTCGTCCACCCATGCTGCGACCTTGGACTAAATGGGACATCGTTGGCGCTATCAATCACACCAACCTCACTTTGCCTCATACCCCCGCTCGATATGACACGGCTGTCGAATCCCGAAGCGCACACGCCAGGTGCGGATGGTTTGACGTAATAATTCGTATTTGATCCACCAATAACGGGCTTCACCGCATCTTCTATCGGGCGATTAGCGTTGTCATCCCGTGTCAACGAAGGGGCAGCTGCTGGTGTTGGTTGAATTTGAAGCCTAGCAGCAGCATGGTTCAATCGTCCCGAACGGATCGGGGAGACGGCACCTTATACTCACACATCATCATCATCCGGAGGAGGCCATCGATCCAGTAAGGCAACCTCCAGTTTGGACCAATCCTCGCGAACGTCGTCTGGAAGCCGAGAGTGCCACGACAGAGCCTTTCCCCAGAAAAGAGGGGCTGCAAAGTCTGCTTTCCAAGCCGAGTCCCGTTGTTTTCCTTCCACTAACGCGCGAGCACGGATCGCGGCTATGAAATCGTGGCATTCTTCCCAGTTCATGCCTTTGAAACGTTCGACTACAGAGGGAAAAGGGGTGAGGATGTCGGTATCTCGCGGTGAGGTTTGGAGTGTTACATGCCATTCAATGTGGACGACATCTTAGAGAGGGCACTAGTGACAATTAAAGGGTGGATGTTGAGCTATTGATCACTTGGACATCTGCCCAATTGAAGGGTGTTGTGGTGGAACGGGACGTGGCTGTGGGAAAAGCGTATGGACGGTGGTGAGCTCGGCGATCTCTCGGCACGAGTGACAAACGGTCAAGGATTATGGCGCCTCCGACTGCCATCGATATCCAAGAAAGAAAAAGAGACGGGTAAACAAACAACTTGCTATAGAACAAGTGAAGGATCCTTCCTGAGACTGCAAAGCGCTTCTGACATCGACATCCTCTCTTCCGGGAATTTCGACCAACACCCTTCAGCGACCTTCCACGCGTTCTCATATGATATGCCGTTAAATTGCGCAGGGCTCTTTGTAGGTCGTTTGTCCTCAACACAAATGGCCTTGAAAACAGCCGGGTAGCCTTTTAGGTCAGGAAAAGGTGCAGCGCCTGTGAGAACCTGTCGCTTTTGGTCAGTGTTTGGGACATGAAACGATACAGACTAGGAAGTTGGCATACTTCAACTATGGTCATTGAGAATGCGTACACATCTGACTTCAAAGTTTTCGGCCCATTATCCCATAGTTCTGGGCTCTGCCAGCGAAGGGTCCCGGTACCCTTCATGGTAGTCGATGTTTGTGCTGATTCAGCTTTTGTGAGCCCAAAGTCGCAAAGTAACACGTGATCGTCGTCGCTGATGAGAAGGTTACTGGTTTTGATGTCTCCGTGCACCAGACTTCTCTGGTGCAAGTAATCGATAGCGGTCGCAGTCTCGCACAACTAAATTGACCTCGCTTAGCGTCATGTAAAATTAAGACCACCTCCGGATGAGTCCGGACCCACCAATTTGATGCGATTGACACCTGCCCGGGTTTTTACATACTGCAGCAAAGTGCCATTTTTGATGAATGGGCTTACGAAGTAGAGATGCTCCCCACGTCTGAATGTGCCAAGAAACTTCAATATATAGTCGTGTTCCAGATCGCGCCATGTGTTTGCTTCCCTCTCAAATTGCTTGGATAGCACAGATGAGTTCCCCAATACAAGATAGCATGGACAAAAAACGCACTCGGATGGCCCGATCTTCATTCCCTGTCCCCCCGACTCTGAGCCTTTTCAGAGCCACAACACCCATAGTCCGATGAACGCCCTTAAACACATCTCCAAAATGTCCATTAATGGCGAAGGGGTCTGGATCTATCTTAGTAATAAACTGGCCAATATCAGCATCGGCATCTGCTGTCGATGAAGTAGCAGTAGGTTGCGCTTGGGCGGGCAACGAAACGACTGCCTCGGCCTCCGAGCGTGTGACGGTTGGGACCAGAGTTGCGTATGCCTTGAGAAACTTGTCTTTTGGCGAGACCAGGGGACTTCCATCCACGTAGATATTGTCCGCCAGCGACTCGACGGCCTCCTGGGACAACTTGGATCCTCGGAGCATCCTAGCCATGAAGGTGTACGCCTGCGGCACATCCGTCGACGTATCGTCCAAGAACTCGATGATTTCAGCAAGGCCATCTTCGAATGCCGAGGCAGGGCAGCCCTTGTTCGCAACTCGTTCGAACAAATCGGCAACAAGTTTGACGTCGGACTCCTTCTGGTCCAAAGCCTTGGTGGCGAGCTTGTCGACCAACTTGCTCTTATGTTCGTCTGGCATTTCGGCGAAAATCTTCTCTCCCTCACTGACATCCCGAATGTTGAAGAACTCCTTGACATCTTCGTCGGCCTTGGCCTTGGCTTCCTGTTCCGTGTACGATTTGGTGGGGGCGGCCGGCTTCTCGTCGCTATCAACGCTCGGCTTGCGAGTGATCTCATGTCCGCTCGGAGTCCTCTTTGGTATCGCATCTGCATCAGCATCATCAGCTCTGAGAAGGGGGTAGAGAGGACCGGAGTTGGCGGAGAACTTGCCAAAGTTGCTGAGATCACCGACTCCGAAGGAAGGTACATCGGGGGTCGGGATTACGATTAACCGTTCATCGGGACCTTGTTTGGGCGCACCACGACCACGGCGTTGCACTATCGTGGACGCCGGCTGCGCTGCTGCTGCCTTTCCCGCCGCGTCCTGTGCACCAAATCCGGCGTCAGCGACATTTTCTCACCACAGTCAGTTTAGCGCAAACCTGTGCAATAGCATAAGGACCTATGATCGCGTTCCTCGGTTCCCAATTGCGCTGCCTGAGCTCGATAACATCCTATGTCGATAGCCATCAGCCGTCAGCCATCATCCCCGCTCCCTTCAAAGCTAGCTAACCAAAAGCATGTACCGAATTCTCGATATGACATTGGGGTTATCCTCCAACATCTTCATCCTGTCAAAGTAGATGTCCATGTGTCCCTTGGCCTGGGGAGTGTCAAGAGCTTGACCGACAGTGGTCAACAACTCGCACAAGCTCTCGATCTCCTCTTCTTCGGGGTTGTCGATCTTGGACAGGAGCTTCTGGATGCATTCGTGCATGATACGTCCCGCAAGCATCTGCAGCTTGAACAGCTCTCCCATGAAGCGGACGAGACCGAGACCTTGACGCTTGGCCTTGAGGAGCGCGTAGTATTCGGCCGAGTATAAGACGGGCTCGCCGTCTTCACCGTTCGCCCTGGATGTGTCTTCAGCGGCTTTGTCGTCGGCAGCCTTGAGAGCAGCTGCAGCTTGAGCAGATTCCTTCTGGGACCAACCACGCTCGAAGTCCTCCTGACATCTTTTGAGCAGGTACCTGCGGAACAAGCGCCCACCGACGATTGGCTTGCCAGCGTTGTCGCGAACGCTGTCGTCCTGCACATTCGGCGAGATCTGCTCCATCATCTTTCTGCACAACCGCGCGTACATCTCGGACCGATGCGCCTCGTTGGTGGCCTTTTCGAACACGATCTTGATGACGGAAATCAGCTTCACGCCGTCCTTCTCGTTCTCCCATTGGTTCGTCAACGCGATGATCTCGTTCGAGACCGAGTCGAGGTTCTCCAACTTCAGGTTGGCCAGCACCGCCGTAATGTACTTTCTCCACTTTGCTGGAGTCAAATTGCTCACAAATTGCTGCGGCTGAGCGACGATTTGGAGCTTGCTGACTTGGAGGGCCGGCCGCTGCTGCTGCTGCTGCTGTTGAGGAGCCTGAGGCGCATGGGGCTTGAGTGAATGGTTCCTCGCCTCTCGGCGTTTGCGCCTCGACTTGGTCCCATTCTGGCCTCTCGCACTGAGCGGGACAGCGTTGGTAGAGGGTGTTTGGGTCGGTATTGAGCTTAATGCTACGGGCTGTGGCTGTGGGGTCGGGACATCCTTTGTCGGGGCCGAGGTCCTTGCGGGGTCCGGTGGTGTAGTAGCGAATGGGCGGTTTTCATCGATCATCCCTAAGTTTGTGCCACCTCCAAAGAGAAAAGATGGCGAGGACGACAGGAGGACGAGGAATGAGTATTTTTTAGCACTAGCGGGAGGTCGCCGAAGAGCACGTAAGCTGTTCACTTGATATGATGGCGAACCGGCTGACTAGGTGCTCTCTGTGTCTGCCTCGTACCCGTGCGTTGCTGATCCCGAAGGTGCCTTGCGATATAGCGGAGTTTGAACTCAGGGTCCGGGTCGCGTTGTTTCGAACAGAATAGAGAAACGAGCCGACACTCGGTACATCCCCTCGACTCCTGACGTCGACTCTTGATCAGCTACGAGACTTTGAAAGGATTATCGCGCCTGTCCTTTCTTCAGTATCGCGTTTAATCGCTCAGAATGAGTCATAGTGCGGAAATTAGGGCTGTCTCAGAGATGAACTGGAGACAAGGTGAGCCTGTCCGGCGAGCACTTTTCTTCGATGCTCATGCCGATAGCGGAGCTCTGCCAGCGTGGACCGCGTTTCTATATGCGCGCCTTCCAGGCATCAACGAGTCTTCACTGCCCAGCCTTCAGGGTGCTCTTGTTCGTAGAAGAGGTCGGCATCGAGGTAGGACAGCTTTAGCACCAAACACCCTATCTGCGGCTCACGTGAGGGCGGGGTGCGCATGGCTCCTTGGGATGAACGGTTGAGTCTCCTCCTTTACGGAGTGCTTAGGTTGGGAGAAAGTTTTTTTCAATTTTGTTTTTAGTTTTTGTTTTATATACAGAAGAGGCGGAGAGACGTTGAAACAGAGAGAGAGAAATAGAGAGAAACAGAGAGACATGGAGATGGAGACAGAGCGAAACAGAAAGAGAAACAGAGAGAGAACACACGACACGGAACCCCGAATGAATTATGAAAGAGCCGGGATGGGATGAATCGGTCTATAGCCTCGATTTCACCAAGACAGTCCCCAAACGAGCCCGCCACCGCTCTCTCCCTTCCAACCCGCAGCCCCAACCAGAAAACAAGACACCAAACGAACCTTTCTCAGACAAAAATGAACATCGAACTCACCTTCCCTCTTGAAAGAGCACCCTGCCGGCCTGATATCACCATACCATGGGGGTTCTCCCCGCTACACATGGTCGGGGACGTGAACAGGTTCGCATTTCGCGACCTGCCCACGCGCGCCTAAGGTACGTTCGCAACCTACCTCTCCGAAGAAAGACAAGTCCAAACCTCCTCATCCACAGTCAGCGACTTCAAGCGCCATAGCTGATTACGAGATGAGGAACGCTTTCTTGGTCCCACACTCGCCGCTACGTAGCCTGGTACGCCGTACTGGGGGCTCCAATCAGGCTAGAAGGAGAAAAGTTACCTCGCGACGGGATGCTCCCACCACCCGGAGAGCCGAGTTGATGGTTTCTTGAGAGAGGCGAAGTCAGCTGTCGCTTCTTGTCCGATAGAGCTTTGCTTGGTGCTGTCCTTGAACTGGGAGCTTGAGGTTGGGAGCTCGAGATTGGTGAACCGGGTGTCGAGTGAGGGCGTTCTTGAATGGTGATTGCTATGGAATCGAGAACAAGTTTCAGCGCTGGTCTTGAAGAGATGATCGACGGCGTTGGTGTAAGGGTCCATAGCGCCGAAGAAAGTGTGACGAGTGGCGAAGGCAGTGTCTAATGCAACCCCGAGGGGCCAGCTCCAGGATTGTGCTCGTGGTGGTCTCGCCTTTCCCGGCACTTTCTCTTCCACAGCTCGTTTTTCTTTCCACCACGGCGTTTGATCCGCTTGGGAGCCCCATTAGGCTGAGATTTCTCCTCCATGTGACTCTCGACCGCAATCCCTCCTTGGCTGGCATGGATCCAAGCATTGGCCTCGGCCTGAGGAGAATGACGCTGGCGAGCTTGCTGTGTCCAAAGCGGAAGTCCGGAACGTAATTCCTGGTGAACTGCCTCCTTCTGTTCGCCAGGTAGGGAGTGGGAGGTGTGGTAGAGTCCCGGAACACGTGGGTTGGCGGGAGTAGTGGGGGTGGGAGAAAGAGGAGCTTCCTGGCTTGTAGCGTTACGCCCGGTTGCGACTGGAGCGGGTGTCTGAGTGTCGACATTGTTTTCCGCGTTGGTAGTGAGGGGCTCGTTGACCCTTTCAGCGGAGCCGGTGTCCTCACGCCGGTCCAATGCGACCGACCTTTCACAATCGGCGTCCACGTCGAGTTGAACAGGAGTGATGGCTGTGAGGACTGAAGCTTCCGAGTCGTGGGTGATGTCAGGGACATCCTGAGCGTTGGTTGGAGGTAGGTCGCTGGCAGTGACGTCGAGCACGTCGTCGCTTAGGGTCGCGTAGGTCGGCTCGCGGACGATTTCCCCAGGCATGGCAAGGACAATAATCGGGAGGTCCGAGCCCCAGGGATGATAGACCGAACATCCGTGTACGAGGAAGTTGAGTAGGTATCCGTCCGCCATGTCGCGCTGACAGTTGGTGGACTTGTCCCCATACCAAGTGATGCGGGAAGTTGAGCAAGGGTCGAACTGGACCCTCCACTCGATCGGGCGGCCAACGCAATTCAAGCCAGAATATAGCAGGAGGCGTCCTTCAGTCGTAAAGATCTCGATCCATGGGAGTGGAGCCATTGGTCGCGTAGGAAGGACGCGTTGTTGAACAGCAGGCTTGGGCGGACCCCCAAAACGATCGATGCATGACGCAAAGGTGGGCTTGCGTGCGGCGCGCGCAACTATCTGTATGACGATACCAACATCAGTTATCAAGATTGAGACGAGTGATTTGATGAGTACGTACCGCGTGTCGTTCGACAATGTGTCCATGGGCGTCGGGTCTGAGTGTTGCCCCAGCACGAATGATGCTTTCGGCGGAGGTGGGCTTGCGTACAGGACTCAAACCTTTGAAAATATCCCTGGGCACGTCGATGGTACTGCTGGGAAGATACGAGGTCCATGGGTGATGAACCGAGACTCCACGCAACAGGATGTTGAACATATATCCGGTCGCCATGTCGTGCAGAGCGGTGCGATTGCTAGACTCGGTAGAGGAACCTGTGTAGCGGTAATATTGCCGAGGATGGAACAGGACAGTCCACTCTACCCGGTCGTCCGACGTGCCGGGTCCGGAGTAAAGCACTAGCCTTCCTTCGAGCGTGAAGATGTGCTCATGGGCGTCATGTTCGGTTGAACCCTCGACGGGAGCGACGGTTGAAACAAATGACGGTTTCCGCGGAGCCTGTGGAAGAGCCTGAACATTAAAATAAATGTCAGCTGTCACTACCGAGATGATGTATTGGACAAGAACTCACTACGCGTCGTTCGACGCTTTGCTTCTGAAGGAGCATAACGCCAACGGAGGAAACGAAGAGGAGGTAGACGACGACGTTGACGGTGACTTCAACCAACCAAACCCAGCCAACTCGCATCCAGTGGCAAATGCGTCTCAAGGGCATCTGGAGATGGTGGGTGAGGTTGACTGAAGGCAGGCTGACGGATGCGAGGCCGCAATCGGGGGCGACTCGCAACCCAGCCCAAATCGAAATGGCTGAGTCAACCCAACCTTTTGCGCGAAGAGCACGCAGAACATGATGCAGTCAGCGAGGATCGTCGGGAGAGCGTAAGAGGAGACGGGGGAGGAATTTACACCGGAAAGGGAAGGGAGGGGGAACTCACCAGCTGATTGGCCAGCCTTCTTGTTGTGATCCGTGATGCGCAGGGTCGGCAGGACTGCAAGCCTTGCCCCGCCCGTACTCAAGGCATTGCCGGTGCAGTAGGTCTGAGTCGAAAAGACATGGGTAAGAGCAAGAACTGTAGGGAGAAGAGTGAGGGAGAGTTGCAAGGGCAGAGGGGAAGTTTGGGCCGTACTAGACCTCCCAGTGAGAGAGTGGCCTAACAGGATCGGCCAGAAGGCCAGAACGATGAGAATGACAAAGAGGAGCTTCATAACTGGAGCAGAAGAACTTCGCAACAAGGGGAGCAAGACGTCAAAGAGACGGTAAGCAGGTAGGTGCGAGGTCGTTGGGAGAAAGCAAGAGCTGGAACGCGATCGCGCGCTCCTTACCCCCGACTGCTTACACAAGCAGCCACACTTGGACAAACACCCCCTTCGTCGGACCACGCCATCGATTAATATTGCACACAGCACTCATCGTCCAAGATATCATAGACGTCCTATCACTTCCAACATCAGATATTACCGAACTACACATGGACGCGGACACCCAGAAGACACGAATGCACTGCAACATCCGCCAAACTCCCTCTTGAAAAGGCCAATTTCTAAACATACTGCGCTAGGATTATTCTCTAGCTTTGATGTTTGGGTGCAAAAAAGCGCTTTCTGATTGGGCCGGTTGAGAAAGCCTCATGCTGACGCTGAAGCCCAGGGTTGTTCGCGGTCAGCTCCTTGTACGAGCTTGGGCCCCTACGCCGCAGCACATTACAACTGGGCCTCAGGGCCGCTTCTGTTCAGTCGAACCGGCTTTAAATACATTTACACGTTTCTCATTCATGCAAATTACATAAGTGTGGACTTATGCCATCAATAAATAGGCCAACATCATCATCGTGAAGACTAGCAGAGGGTACCCGAGCGGGGGTTGAAGTGAATCTTTCAGACTCTGAGCGTGCAGTAGTTGGGTTGTTGGTCCCAAGCCAGACTTTACGGGTAGGGAAGAGGGGCCTGCGATCGCATTCCTTGCCCTCCAACCGCGCTGCCTGAGCTCAATCACTTCCTAGATAGACAAGAGCGAGCCGTTGTCAGCCTAGATTACAAACAAAAGCTCCGAAGATAACTTGCCAGAAGCCTGTACCGAATCCTCCACCCGACATTCGGATTATCCGCCAACATTTGCATCCTCCCGAAGTAGATGTCCATGTGGCCCTTGGCCTTGGGCGTATCAAGAACTTGGCCGACGGTCATCAACAACTCGCACAAGCTCTCAAGCTCCTCCTCTTCAGGATTGTCGATCTTGGACAATAGCTTCTTGATGCACTCGTGCATGATACGTTCCGTAAGCATCTGCAACTTGAACAGCCCTCCGATAAAGCGGACGAGACCGAGACCTTGACGCCTAGCCTTGAGGCGCGCATAGTACTCGTCCGAATACAAGACGGGCCCGCCGCCCTCAACGTTGGTCTTGGAGGCATCTTCCGTAGCTGTATTCTCCGGGGGCTCGAAAGCAGCTTCAGCTTGAGGAGGTTTCTTTTGCGACCAACCACGCTCGAAGTCCTCCTGACATCTGTTCAGCAGGTACTTGCGGAACAAATGACCACCAACGATCGGTTCGCCAGAGTTGTTGCGGATGTTGTCGTCCTGGACGTTCGGGGAAATCCACTCCATCATCTTCCTGCACAACCGAGGATGGATCTCGGACGAGTGCGCCTCGTCTATCGCTCTTTCGAACACGAGCTTGATGACGGAAATCAGGGTTGCGCCGTTCTTCTCGTTCTCTGACTTGTTTGCCCATCTGATAATCTTTTTCGAGACCGAGTCAAAGTTCTCCAATGTCAGCTTGTTAAGCAGCGCCTTGACCTTCCTCTCTATGAACTCGGGCGAGTTCTTGTCGACGGCGAGCTTGCTCCGCGTCGCTGGAATCCATCGGTTCTCGGATTGCTGCAAATCGGCATACCTTGCCCGCTGCGACTTCATCCTATTCTGTTCTCTCCAACGAGGTACCCAAGGCGGGGCGGCGCTGGGGTTACCAAGACTGCTGACACCGCTTTGGCTCGGATTCCGGGCCACTGGGCTACCCCGGAAGGCTCCCCAACCACCGCTAACCGCCTTATCTCTGTTCAATATGGCGAATCGCTCCTCGCTCGTCATCTTCGAAGGCTTGGACGCGAAGTTCCCCCCGACGAACGGAGCCGAGCCTTTTTCACCCGAAAAGCCAGACCGACGAGGTCCAGTGCTCTTAGAGGTCGACCAGTTGAATTGGGGTGGTTCATGCTCCCTCGCTCCCCGCTCAAGAGGCTCTCCTTTCTCCGTCTTCTTCTTGGTTTCCTCTTCCTCCTGGCTCTGCCTCTTCTCTTCCTCGTTTTGCTCCTTTCCCTCTTCCGTTCCCTTCTGCTCCTGGGTCTCCGTTTTTGTCAGGGCCTTTCGGAGTGTTGAAGTCTCCTGAGACGTGGCTGTATCCCTCGACAATGTCCGGCCGTGAACCCCGTCCGGCGACCGTAAAGTAATGGCTTCACCCGTGTTGATATTGTTGACCTTGATTGCGCTCGATCCTTTGGGCGATGGGAGGCCGGGAGATGGTGTCGTGGGTAACGAGCTATCCTTACCACCAGGTCGGAACTGTCGACCTGCAGTCGGCGGAGGCGTTATCGATAATTGACCAGGAGGAGTGGAAGGAGCTCAGGGTTGAATGATTCAGACAGGTCCCAAATGCATTGACCCAGTGGGACCGAGTTGCCGAGAGGAGTCGACTCGGGTACTCACAAGGTTTATTAGGGGAAGAGGGGACGATGCCCCTCGGTACGGTCATTCCATCCTCGGCGGGGATTGAATGAGGGAGAGTACTGGACTCGCCAGAGTGGTTGGGTATAGAGGTAGCTGGTCTGGCGGAGGAAGGGGTCCCTGACGATGCGTTTGTAGGCATGGTCCTCCTTGACGGCGATGACGGGGTCACGTCAGTGAAATCGTGACGTGACGAGGCCAGAGGTGAAGACCTTGTCATCCTTGGGTCGGGCTGCAGAGGCCGACGAAAGGGGGGAGGGCCGGACGGAAGAGTCCAAAATTGAGGCCCCGATCAATAAACTCCCACGTGGTTGCCAGACTCGTCACATGACCAACGCTTCCTTCGAACGATACATGTTTCTTCAGCAGGTTGACGAGGCACCGGTGAAATTCGCCTGTCACGGGGCCATCAAGTTGGTCTTTATTATACGCAACGTTTCATACGGCTTCCATGTACAGGTGCGCAATACAGAAAGAGGTCGTGATCAGATATGAGCAATGAGGCATGACGGCATGAGAAACGCCAGAAAGTCAAAGAAAATGAACGACACGCGAGCCTCAACGTAACTCATGGCGAACTTGCTTCTCCTGTTCCTCGAGTAGGGGACCGGAAGTGGTCCTACCGGGCATCACCTAGTCTTCACGGCTCAGCCTTCAGGGTCCTCTTGTTCGCGGGGGCTGCCGGCGCCGAGGTAGGGCAGCTTTAGCGCGCCAGACACCCTGTTGGCAGCTTATGTGAGGGTGAGCTGCTCGTCACTCGTTGGTAGATGGTTGAGAGCTCTTGTCTGTACACAGACCTTAGCCATGCCCCGTCGCAAAAGTTGGCGAAAAGCATTAGATATGGCCCGCTAGACAGTATTACCCTCAGGTCCTCACTGCAAACAGATCATCAGAAGAGTTTTCCGCAGTGAATGTGGTCACTTTGATGCCAAGCATACGGAGCTCTCTCAGTCCAGCTACTACCCAAGGTTCCTCAAGTGTCCAAGAGGACAATTCCATCTTGCTCGAAAGGGCATTAGGAACGTTGCAGTCTGGCCGACTCCGTGGGCGAGATGAGAATAAGGTCTTTTTTGTTGGGCTGGGCGACGCAAGCATGCACCTGCCAGCGGCAGGGCCGAGAAAACCGACAACTTGCTCGGCACAAGTGCGGACTTCCTCAAATGGTGGCACCTCGGATCGTGAAGACGAGGCAGGTATGTTATTTGAGCTCATTCGTATTCGTTACAGAGGAAGAGGAGAGAAAGAAGAGAGCAGAACTCCGAATACGGCAACTTTTCAAGACGCGGCGGGGTTCCGCCGAAACAAGTGGTCCATACCCTTGCGCCACTTGATCCCTTTCTCATCTGGACTTATGGGTTCCCCACGCAGAAAGGAGCGAAACTCCTGAAGGCCCAGAAGACCCGTTTGCATGGACAGTCCCGAAGTTGATGGCAGGTGCGAAAAGGCCAAAGGGGAGGGAAGAGATGGGAGGGAAGATTGGGGGAGAAGGGGGGAGGGGGGTCAGGTGGAACAGTCAGTCATGCATCGAGCGGTGGTGGTCGACTGGAGGACTCACACTTTCTATGAGAGGAAGTGCCCTTTGTGGCGCTCGCACCATCTTTGGCGGAGACTGACGGAGAGAGAACGTTGCCGGAATGGGTGGGCGTGGGGGTACCAGCGACGGAACCCGCCGGAGGACCCTTAGGCCAAGCGCTCTTGATGGGGAGATTCTGGGGGGGTTTTGATTGTGATTTGTTCATGATTGCTGGAGAGGACTGTTGGAAGAATAAAATGGGAGGCGACGAGGGATGATGCTGGTGGATCGTTATTAGCTAGTACATTCATATTTATACATGGTGTAGGAATAAAGGAAATTCATGGTAAAAGGGGTAACGGTAACAATAAGCTATAAACACTCTAGGCTACGGGTGCTAGCAACAGAGTGCTATGGCTACTGAAAACCGAACCCGCCAACAAAGGCGATGAGACTTCAGCGGAAGCGAGGAGGTGAGGGTGAGAGGAGAGATCTAGGGTCCCGAACCTCCCCGGAAAGGGTGTCAAAAGCCTCCACATGTGAGGAACACACAAGGAAACCGCTCATCAACTACCCAACTGCCTACCAAATCTGGGCATAACATGAAACGACTTTTCCCTTCCTCGACATATAGACCATGTTGGGTATTTGATGTGTATTCAGATAACTTGTCCATCATATTGGCATTGTGTACACACTGAAATTAATGTTCTGTCCGGTGAAATGCTTTGATCTTCTCAGATTTGGGCACCAAAGTCCGATCACCTCCATCCTCACCCCGAGCTCTCGCCACCATCTCCCGCTGCGAACTGACCAATATATGAGTACTGAAACATCACCTAGTCTACTGGACTCCGTCCAGAATGCGAAGCAGGATATACTCAGGGTCCCAAGTTCTATATCATAGCTATCGTCCATCGCCCTAGCCGCCGTATTCGCGGGATCCTGCACCGAGGCAGTTAAGGGACGCAAAGTGGGGGACGAGCTTAGTTATGCCGTCCACGTGTGGCAAGATCTGCATCTCCGCTGGCGGACGTCGGACCTGAGAAAATCCGCAGCGCCATGCTGCTCACCCGCAACACACAGACATCCCGTTTTTCGTTAGCTCTTGCCCACTCCGTATGTTCTCGAGAATATAAACAAAGACTACTTTTTATTTTTGAAATATTTGATATTATGTACAGGAGAAACGGACGGGGAGGCGGAGAGAAAGAGAGACAAAAGAAAGTGGCAGAAAGGCAGTTGCAGGGGAAAAGAGACAGAGAGACAGAAAGACAAAAGAAAACACACGAGGAGGGATCCCCTGATGAACAATAAGCGAACCGAGACCTAATGAATCGATCTGTAACGTCTGATTCTACCCGGAGGGCCCCGACAAGCCTATCCCCCATTCTCTCCCTTCGAACCCCCAGCTCCAACCCAAAAGCAAAACCCCAAACGAAGCTTTCTCAGACAAAAATACACATCCAACTCACCTTCTCTCTCGAAAGAGCACCCAGCCGGGCTGATATCACCATACTATGGGGGTTATCCCCGCTACACATGGTCGGGGTCGTGCACAGTTTCGCATTTCGCGAGCTGCCCACGCGCGCCTAAGGTAACCTACCTCTTCGAAGAAAAGGAAGCCCAAACCCCCTCATCCACAGGCAGCGACTTCAGGCGCGGTAGCTGATTACGAGATGAGGAACGCTTTCTTGGTCCCACACTCGCCGCTATGTACGCCTGGTACGCCGTACTGGGGGCTTCAATCAGGCTAGAAGGAAAAAAGTTACCTCGCGACGGGATGCTCCCACCACCCGGAGAGCCGAGTTGGTGGTTTCTTGAGAGAGGTGAATCGGCTGTCGCTTCCCGTCCGATAGAGCTTTGCTTGGTGCTGTCCCTGAATTGAGAGCTTGAGGTTGGGAGTTCGAGATTGGTGAACCAGGTGTCGAGTGAGAGCATTCTTGAGTGGTGATTGCTATGGAATCGATATTTGAGTTTAAGCGCTGTTCTTGAAGAGGTGACCGAAGGCGTTGGTGCAATGTTGGGAAGCGATGAAGGAAGTGCGACGAGGGGGCGAAAATAACGTCTAATGCAACCCTGAGGGACCAGCCCCAGCGTGGTGGCCTCGCCTTTCCAGGCACTTGCGCTTCCACAGCGCATTTTTCTTTCCACCGCGGCATTTGATCCGCTTGGGAGCCTCCTTAGGTTGATATTTTTCCTCTATGTGATTCTTTACCGCAATTCCTTCTTGGTTGGCATGGGTCCAGGCATTGCCTCCGGTCGGAGGGGCATGACGCTGGCGAGCTCGCTGTGTCCAAAGCGGAAGCCCGGAACGTACGTCCTGGCGAGCTGCCTCCCTCTGTTGGTCAGGTAAGGAGTGGGGAATGTGGTAGAGTCCCGCGCTGTGTGGGTTGGCGGGAGCGGTGAGGGTGGGGGAAAGAGGAGCTGCCTGGCTCATAGCGTCAAGCCCTATGGCGAGTGTCTGAGTGTTGACATTGTTTTCCGCGTTAGTGGTCACGGGTCCATCGACACTTTCGACGGAGTTGGTGATAGCAGGAACATCCTGAGCGTTGGATGGAGGAGGGTCATTAGCGGTGACATCGAGCAAGTCGTCGCTTAGCGTAGCTCGACTCGTGGACAATTTCTCCAGGCATGGCGAAGACGATGATAGAGACGTCCGAGCCCCGCGGATAATAGACCGAACATCCATGTACAAGGAAGTTGAGTAGGTATCCGTCCGCCATGTCGCGCTGACAGTTGGTGGACTTGTCCCCACACCGAGTGATGCGGGAAGTTGAGCAAGGGTCAAACCGGACCTTCCACTCGATCGGGCGGCCAACGCAAGTGAAGCCAGAATACAGCAGGAGGCGTCCTTCGGTCGTTAATATCTCGATCCATGGGAGTGGAGTCACTGGACGCATTGGAAGCAGCCGTTCTTGGACAGAAGGCTTGGGGGGGGGGGGGCCGAAACGCGCGATGCTTGAGGCAAACGTCGGTTTCCTTGCGGCACGTGCAGCTATCTGGACAAAACAACTAACATAAGTTGTTAAGATCGAGACGAGGGATTCGATAAGCACGTACTACGTGTCGTTAGACAATGTGCTCATGAACGTCGGGTTTGAGTGCGCCCCCACCACAGATGATGCTTTCGGCGGAGGTGGTTTTGCGCACAGACCTCAAATCTTTGACGATTTCCCCGGGCACGTAGACGGTGATACCGGGAAGATACCAGGTCCATGGAGGGTGAGCCCACACTCCACGCAAGAGGATGTAGAGCAGATATCTTTCTGCCATGTCGCGCAGAGCGGCGCGAGTGCTGGACTCGGTGAAATAACCTGTGTGGCGGTAATATTGACGAGGATGGAACAGGACAGTCCACTCGACCCGGTGGTCCATTGTGCCAGGTCCGGAGTAGAGCACCTGCCTGCTTGTAGCGTGAAGATATGCTTGTGGACGTCGTGGTTGGTTGAACCCGCGACCGGAGCGATGGTTGAAGCGAGTGCCGGCTTCCGCGGGGCATGTGAGAGAGCCTGAGCAGCAATATAAATGTCAGCTATCACTGCCGAGATGATGTATGGGGCAAGGACTCACTACGCGTCGCTCGACACTTTCCTTCTGAAGGAGCATAATGCCAACGGAGAAAACGAAGAAGAGGTAGACCGTGACGTTGACGGTCACTTGAACCAACCAAACCCAGCCCACTCCCATCCAGTGGCAAATGCGACTCCAGGGCGCCTGGAGATTGTGGGTGAGGTTGACTGAAGGCAGGCTCATGGATGTGGGAGCAAGAGATTTGGGAAGAAGAGTTAGGGAGAGCTGCGATGGCAGAGGGGAAGTTTGGCCCGTACCGGATCTCCCAGTGAGAGGGTGGCCTAACAGAATCGGCCAGAAGGCCAGAACGATGAGAATGACAATGAGGAGCTTCATAACTGGAGCAAAAGAGCTTCGCAACAAGGGGAGAAAGACGTCAAAGAGACGGTAAGCAGGTAGGTGCGAGGTCGTTGGGAGAAAGCAAGAGCTGGAACGCGTCGCGCGCTCTTAACTCCGGCTGCTTACACAAACAGCCACACTTGGACAAGCAAGCCACCAGAAGACGAGGTGCACAGACCTCTCCAAAACCAAAGATAGATCGCTCTTATTCATTTCACGAGCCCTCAAGCGCGGAAGGTCATACCTCTGCAGGGCAAGCAGTGGATCGATATCTGGTTTCAGTTCCCTTCCCCGATCGTCAAGGACTAGATCGATGAAGAAAGAGAAGAAGAGAAGGAAAGAGAGATAACGAGAATATACAGGAACGCCGCCACATCTTCTCAGTTTGAGGCTAAACCGCAGGTTTGCTCATAGCTCGCGCCTGTGCGCATGCGAAATTGGACACGCGCCTTCAGTATACGTTTAGCGCAGCTCAAGTTTACCCCAGCCGGCTTTACTCACATTTCCCAACATTCCATTGATACAGATGAATTATGGACTCATATTAATACTAAGCTCTCCAAAGCTACCATCACCATATGCCATCAATGATGTATTGGTGGAGTGTGCCTGGGGGTGTGGCTCCGGCTGTGAGCTCGCGATGGTTGGATCCTTGATCGCTCAGCTGAGGACTAGCTCGGCAGTAACTCACTCTCATCCAATCCAGAGGCATTGATTTGGGAATATTTCTTAAATTAGATACACGAGAAATGATGGGAGAAATATATAGAGGTAGGGTGATGCCAGTAGAGTGGCCGAGAATGAGTGGCAGAGACAGAGTGATAGAGACGGAGGGACAGGGACAGAGAGAAGGAAAACAGAAGAGAATCGAATGAATTATGAAAGAGCCCAGACGGGATCAGTCGACCTTGAGCGTGGATTCCACCAGGACAGCCCCAAACGGGTCTACCCACGGCTCTCTCCCGTTCCGAACCCAGCCTCAAAAAGGAAAAAGACTCGGAGAGGCCAGACAACTTTTTTCGGACAATAAGAGACAAACAACACGCCTTCCTTTGGGAGAGAGCACCCGACCCGCCTGATATCGATAAATATCACCTTGCTATTAGGGATATCCGCTACATCTGACCAAGGACACACACAAGCGTTCGGTTTACTGCATTCGGAAGGTCACAGGCGAGACGAAGCTGTTAACAATTAGGGATTGCCCACGCCGGCCCAAGGTTGTTTGGGGACCCACCTCATTGGAGAGGGTCAGCCCAAACGCTCCTTCGGCCTTTGCAACTACGTAGTTCCGCCTCGAAGGTCTTACTGAGGGTTTCGATGAGGCGAAGGAGAAGGCAACAATGACCTCGCACCGAAACACTGAGGCAACAGCCAGGCATTTTTATTTTTATTTTTTTTTTCAATCAAGTTTATTGTCCGTAGGTGGGTCTAAAAAGACGTATGACAGACGTGTACAACTGGACTGAAAGAATAGTTTGGAAGGCGAAGTGGATGCTAGGGGTTGGAGAGTGAACGTTCGTGGGTAGAATGTTACAAAAAGCTGCGGAGGGGAGTGAAAAACGGGGTGCCCGCAGGCTACAGGGTTTATGTAAAGGGGGTGAAAGACGCTGACGGGGGGCTATGGGGGCTGCACGCGACCTCGGCGTGAAAGCGGATTAGCTGGGAATAGGTAGAGTACGTGAGTGAGGTGTGGATTCGGTAGCGGCGAGGGGTGTGTGGTGTAGAGGTGGTGTCTGGTTGTGGCGTCGTGGGGGTGGGGTGGATGTACAACTATATGGGGAGATATAAACAACGTATAAACAACGTGTGTACAGTTGAAGGAGGTCATATATATGCAGTGGGATGGATGAAATGGGTGACGGGTGGAGGAGGTGCATAGTGAAACTATATCTACAGGGAAAATACTTGCCATATGGGTCATAGTGGACGGCTGGTGGGACGACGGCTAGCGGGCGGATTGGGATCAGGTATGGGGAGATTGAGCGGGAAACGTTCGGTGGCCGTTAGGAACTTGATGAGCGGCTTGTGTGCCTCGGGGTTGGAGAGGATGTTGGTAATGTTGAAGGGATCGCCTCCCGGATTGGTGGTCGCGAGTTTGTTCATGAGCGTGCTCCTTTCCCGGCGGTACCTTGCACAATCAAGTATGAAATGTTCCACCGTCTCTGGTTCTTCGCACGTCGGGCATAGCGGGGTGTTGTGGCGAGCGAACCGGTGGAGGTAGAAGTTGAGTGCGATGTGCCCGGTGCGGAGTTGAACCAGTATGCTGCATGCACCCCTGGGGAGAGAGGCGAGAGCGTCGAAGGCCATCCTGGGTGAATACTCTCCCCTAATTACTCGGTGCCAGCCACCGGGTTGGTGCCAGCCACCGGGTTGGTGACTTCTCGGTGCTGCAGGGGATGCGAAGGCACAGAAAGGGCGACCACCAAGAGCG
>WSTY01000339.1:0-22214 GCA_019633465.1 Tulasnella sp. 417 | reverse complement strand
TCTAGCAGCAGGATCGTCACCTCTGCCGCTGCCGCCACCGCTGCCAAGTCAACGTCTGCCTCTGCCAGCGCTGCTTCTGCAACCGCCTCCACTAACGGCAGCGGACGTGTCTCGGCCAAGGGTGTTGCATCTGCCGTCGGAGCTGTCGCTGTCGCTGGTCTCCTCGCCCTTGCTTAAGAGAGTTTGATTTAGTTCGTCTCTCTCATCTATGAGCGCCTTCGTTTGGTCACGTCGTGTTTCTGGACCTTTCTTTCCTATTGTTCGTCCTTTATTCTATTTCTTTGGCTCCTTTCGGCGCTGCTTTTTATGTCCCCGCTCGGACTTGCATACCATACATACCATGCACAATCGTTCGCAAATGGCATTCACGGGTTTCTGGTTCTTTAGTTCCAGCGTGATTATAACCCTTCTAAGCCCTAAAACTACCGTGTCTTCTTTCCGCTCCCGCCCTCCTTCCGACGCGTTAGATGAAGTAAGCACACGTCCTTTCGCGAGTATATGTCTTTGTTCGGGTCGTCGGCAACCTAGCCTCCTAGTGAGCCTCGATCAATCCCCAACACGGGCTTCGAAGGTCTTACCTCCTTCCAGTTGAAGTGTTTTCTCAGCAGCGATGGGAAAAGGCGCTTGTCCGACTGAATTTTATGGCAAGAATAAGTTGACGAAAGCTCGGCTTTAGATCCACGAGCTTCACCTTTTTCCTTCTTCGGTAGCAGAACAGGAACTCCGCGTTGGGATAAGCGTCGTCCAGGTCACAGAGGGTCTGGATCAAGAGAGAATACGCTTCCACGAAATAGACGCAATCGGCGGCGAGGATGATGTCAATCGGACCAAGGTTGGGTGGAAGAGGCTCTCCCCTAGGTGAGCAGCATCGGTAGGCAGCGCACAGACCAGGCCACGCCTAAGGACTGACCAGTTGAGTTCGAGAGCTTTTACCTCGTTCTCCACGTGATTAAATTTGATATTTGTCTCCATGATTGGCACGAAAGGCCTAAAAGGGGAGATCCAGTCGGTACCAATTGTTAGGGGAGACGGTAGACTCGAACCCCTGATCGGTGACAAGAACTTGAGCTCCCAACTTAGCTGCTGCAATTCCAACAAGTCCTGTACCAGAACCAAGCTCAAGACAACGCTTCCCTGCCAGATTGTCGCTGCCTTGTCGAGTGAGATAGTCCGACAGCACCTTCCTTGCGCATCAGAGTCATCAGGGCGTCCAAGTATCCAACAAGGAGCGCACCCTTCCAGCAGGCCAAGTAGTCCCGCCACATCCAGGTCTCCTGTCAACCCATATGTCCACTTCATTAGGAATTCCAGTGGGGTTGAACGTTATCCTCAGGGTGTCCTCGCTCAGGATGGTCGACGTTTGGGAGGGTAGGACTACATCATCTTCATTCTCCAAATTCTCACTTGCTGGTGTAAGATCGGGAAGTACTTGCTCGTCGGACGAATAGCCTGAATCGTTGGGCATGCTGTTGCTTGCGGTGGGTCTATAAGCTGAAAGCCTCAGTGGGGTGCTTATGTAAGCGATGTTCCTGTTACATGCTTCTGTAGATCCCGCACCACCAACTTCAGACTATCACTCAGAGATATCATCCCTGAGGGTAGGTTGTATTTCCGTGTGCAAACTTCTATTTTTGCAGTTCCGAGGATTTGGAGAGCGCGGCCGAGGTGTCACATTTCCGCGATTGCGAGCTCCACCGAGAAAGAACAAAGTGCTGCGGCCAGCGACCCC
This sequence comes from Tulasnella sp. 417, assembly GCA_019633465.1. Taxonomy (NCBI): domain Eukaryota; kingdom Fungi; phylum Basidiomycota; class Agaricomycetes; order Cantharellales; family Tulasnellaceae; genus Tulasnella; species Tulasnella sp. 417. The sequence goes on along the minus strand of WSTY01000339.1, from coordinate 20,485 downwards.
CAGCCCCAGCTTTGCTATATTGGTACAACTCGCAGCCCATGCCGCAGTTTGGGCCATCCTCAAGGCCCGCTTCAATAAGCCTTCCAGCGCTTACTTCCCTTTCACTTAACGAACACGCTGGCCATCTTAGCGCCCGAGTTTCATGTAACCGTTCAAAATTCGATGATTCACATGCATACTTATTTTTCTTGTCCCTTATTGTAAAGAACCGCTTAGTTCATGACGGAACCTCCTAACGCCGAGTTCCTCTTGTTCTCGAGATAAATGGGCCGTGGGGATGCTGCCGTCACTCGCAGCAGCTCACCTCCACCCAGCCTCCTTGTCCAGAGACCGCACGCAGTGTCAATTATCCCGGCTATGCCGATTAAAAGATACGAATACCCTACACTATTTTTATTTCCATAGAGGACTACTCACCTCCCAATAACTCTCGAACGCCCACTCAAGCCACGACCTCCTCTTCGCGAGTCTCAGGTATGTCCCCCATCGCCTTTGACAGTCGTTACGGCGTACTAATTTTTCAATGTCCCCCCAGAGTACACATCAAACAGAATGCGTTCCGCTATCCCCTTTACCGTTGCTCTCTTCTTCATCGCAGGATGCGTCGTCGCCCGGCCCACCCACCCTAACACACTTGGCAGTGTTACCACAACGCCCACTCGTATCCCCGCTCGCCTCTTGACTGGTACCAGACAAGTTGCCCTGGAAACCGGTTGCGCCCATGTGTACGTTCGGTTCTTGCCAGGCCCCTGCTCTCTCGCGGCTCATTGCCTTGGCCTGTGACTGCGTCATTCTCTCTTACAGCACCGGCTCTAGCTGTTGTTGCACCTTTGAGGATTTCCGGGGCGCAGCCGAAGCGTGCATTCCCACTGACTGCAACAAAGAACATGCTGCGGGCAGCCACCCCCGGCGCGAGCTTCGCCCTGATAGTACGGCTCGTGGTCTGTATCGCTTTTCGGGGCATTCTCAACGCTTACATCTTTCACCCTTCCGGTGCTTTATTCCCTTTCAGTTAATCAAGCCACCGAGTCCCTCGACGGCAGGGAGTCGCTTGCAACCGCTTCCACTACTTTCATTGCAGGCCGCGCGGAACGGCATGCTGGAACGGGGGCCCATACTACTTTGGTACGCTCAATTTAGCGCGCGTGCTCGGGGCGATGCACTTTGCGGCGCGACGACTCTCTCGAGGTTGCTGCTTACATGACACCATCACTTTCCACAGGGCGCTCCCCCTACCATGAGCGTTTCATATACTCCCACCACCTCGAGCTACTCTATCTCTGTCAACACTCAAGCCAAGCGGAAAGACGCTGACGACAGCGCTTAGCGCGCCGGCGCTAATCTCTGTTTATTTACTCCTCCTGTGTGTTCGACGCCTCATTTGCAATATGTCCTTTCCGACGGTTGCCCTTCCATCTGTTTGGTTTTACTCTCTCCTCCTATCTGTACACTCCGCCTCTTTAGAATATCTTAGCCAACTTTCCAAGTAAACCCTTGCTAGCAGTCCACTCGGTCGAATCGAGAGCTTTTACTTCATCCTCGCTCCCCTTAGTCCATTAGTGGGATTTCAAAGCTTCAAGCCCTCACCACTTTCAATATCATAAAGGTCCATGGACCTTTCGGCGACTCTAACGCATCATCGCAAGGCAAGGCTCACCCTGATTGCGACTTTCGGGCATATCCACCACCACCTTTGCTAGGCCCTACGCCTACACTTATGCACCAGTGCTCCTCATAGTGCACGCTAATCAAAATGCGTTCCACTGCTTTCTCCATCGTTACCCTCGCCTCGCCGTTGGGCACGTTGCGGCAGGACAATATTAATCCTGCCGGTTCTAGCACGGCGAACGGTGCCAACACCCCGCTTCCTTCTTCACTTTTGCCAGTTCAATTAATCTAGGAGCTAATTGCACCGATGTGTACGTTCGGGTTTTGCGTGTTCCATCGGATCTTTTGCCCCGCTTGCGGCTCACTAGTTCTGCCTTCGCATGTAATTGTCACACTTTGTCTCACAGCATTAAGTGTTTCTGCATTTATGAAAATTTTCAGAGAACGCGTCCTCAGTGCGGTCCTCTTTGCGGCCTGCTGGGTATCGAGTTTGCTGCTGATATCTTACCTCACTTAGTCCAGAGGGCCAACCGTCCAGCCTTATCATTTCATACATTTCCACCACTTCTGCCACCTCTTCTTCCATCCAACTTGACAGTGCTGCTGCTCCTATCCTTTGTTAGCGTTAAAGCCAAGCCGAACGATGCGGGAGAGAGCGCTTTAACGCCCCAGCACCAATTTCTGTGTATTTGTTTCTCTCGTGGTGTTTGATTGTTCTGTTTCTTCTCACCCGCCCCTCGACGTCTCATTTGTAACGATTTCTTTCTGTTGGTTGTGTCTCCATCTCTTTGGTTTCACTCATTCTTCTTTTATTATCGAATCTGCCTGTTCCGGAGACCTCGGTCGATCGTCCTGGCAGCGGACACTTCCCAAGAAACCCTTTTAAGAATCATAAATTCACTTGGTCATATCAAGACTTTCCATTCAGTCTCGCTCCTCTTAGCGAGAGATAGGAGCTTCCGAAGCTTAACGAGTTGGTGACATGGCCAGTTCCACAACCGAACGCCTGTCCTCAGCCCGTTTCCGGATATGAACAGATGAGGCCTTCACCTACGTTGGGTCGTACAGAGACACACTCGAAGCGGTTTAAAACATGCGAAATGACTAAATGCGAGATACGGGCGGGGCTCCAGGCTCCAGGGTCCGCTTTGTGAAGACCAGAGGTCCGAGGATGGGGTGACGGAAGGGTCTGCTAACTGCGGGAGCCCCAGGACTACGATACAAGCAACGGAAATTCCTTTGATACTGATGTTTGCTCGCATGCAAATTGCAATGCCGGAAAGGTGGTTTGAATATTCAACACGCTACGGGGAACCCTGTTTACAACCCAATATTTAAATAAGCAGGATAAGGGGTCCCACAATCAATCCAAGTTGCCAAGTAGCCATTATATTAACAGAGATAGCAGCGCTGTTGGGCTCAGGGGCAGAAAGGGTGGTGGAGCTGACGGCGGAACGGGTGGTGGAACGAATAGCGGAAGTGGTGGTGGAAGTGATGCCAGAACGAGTGTCAGGACGAGCGGAGGTGGTGCCAGAAGCGGTACTCGAAGCGATGATAGGGGTCGCGGTCGAAGTGGCGCTAAAAACGATGTCAGAAGTGGTTAAGGTAGGGGTCGGACTGTAGGAAGGAATAATGCTGGGAGGGAGGCCCTGTGGAGAGACGTCGGCGGCTGGCTTGGTACCCTCGATTTCAGACCCCAAACTCCGTTGCTCCAAACACGTGTACTAACAATAGAGCTTACCTTAATGCTTTGTCTATTAGGAACATCAATTTCAGAAGTGGTAGCAGTGGAAGTGGGATTGTACGAAATGCTAATAGTGGATGGGGCGCTCTGTGGAAATATCAGGGAGCATGTCAGTAACAAACCTGATACCCATCATGCCCAAAAGTCCATGGCCCCGAAAAACACGCGCTGAAACTCGAGCTTACCATGTCGCCTGCCGGAGTAAAAGCAGACGTAACATCAAAGCTGGTAGTCGATGAAGTCGCACTGTCGGAAGAGCCGCTCTGTGAAAAGTATTGGGAGGCCGGTCAGCAGGAAGCTTGATTCCCGTCACGCCAAAAAATCCGTGGCCCCAAGACGCGTGCTAAAGCTCGAGCTTACCGTGGTGCCGGAATCAGCGAGAAAAGTGGTGGAGGTGCGAGTGGATGAAATCCTACTGCTGGAGGTGCCGCCCTGTGGGAAGTGTTGAGGAGTATGTAAACCACGCCCGAGCCTGATAGCCGTCCTTACCACATCGCCTGCCTCGGTGAGAGAATAAGTGGCAGCGGTGAAAGCCCGAGTGGCTGGTATCCTGCTGTCGGGGGCACCGTCCTATACAAAGTGTTGAAGATCATGTCAGCAACAAGCTTGAAAGCCGCCATGCACAAAAATTAATTACCCGAACACCCGTGCTAAAAGCCGGGCTTACTTGAGGGCTGAACCTAGTAGACACAACCGCCTTCGTCGTGTTGGGGGCGATGGGGGTGGTCCTAGGGGAAGCGCCCCCGTCCAGGGACTTGGTTGGTTGATGAACTGAGAAGGGAATAAAGTGCCGGAGAGGGCAATGATGTAAGCCATGGAGATTTCCCGAAACGCAAAGTTGGATTACAAGTGCTAGGAGTGGTAGCTTCGTCAGGTGTGTCAATGCTGGTGGGGTCGTCCTGAGCGGCGACCCGTCCAGCAACGATGGCAAGGGCTTGAACAATGAAGAGAATACTTGAGCGCATTATGGCCAATGTGTACTATAAAGGGCACTGTCGTATTATAGTGGGCTTAGCGCCTTCTAGGAGTGAGGGTGAACGTGCCTCAAAGTTGGGAAGAGGAGCAGTCCTTGCTCATGAGGGGGTTCGAGAGTCGCTTGGGGGTGAGCGGTCCTGGATGAGATGGAAAGCAGTCCAGGGTATCTATCACCTCGCGGCTATTCAAGTTCGATAATCAACGCTGCCGGGGATCTCTTGGCAAGGGGGCTTGCCTGGAGTGGGATCTGGGAGCGGGACGCCATTGGTCGGTTCAAGCCCAAGCCTCACTCATTTCGAGCCTATCGGGACAATTCGAAAACAGTGGACGGATGACCCATGGTAGAATTAAGGCTCCTTGAACAGAAATTGTAAGAAAAGCAAAGAAGTATAGCTTGAACAACAGAGTTAGAGCGGGAAGAGCTCAGGTAGTATAACTGAGTCCCGACCCACCCCCTGCGTGGAGAGGTGCGTAGATGACGAGGGCTAGTCTGAGGCAAGTTTCAGTGGGCGGACGGTCCTTCCACGCTCGTGACGGGTCCCTCGAAGAGTAAGGAGGGCCCGCGTATGGCACATGTAGCACGTGATTTAGTTATAAGCCTCGCCTCCACGGATGACTCGCATTACTGCAGAGAAAACAGCCCCGAAGCAAAGAAACAAAACCCGAACCTCGCAGAAGGCCAAAGAACGCCGCGGAACTGTGCAGAACATCATCGCGACTAACAACAGTGAGAATATATGAAAGGTACGATATACGATATGATTTTTCCTGGCTTATCGGAGGGACTCCCAGAGACGTTGGGCGATGGGAGCAGAAAGAGCAATGAGCATCGCTGGTGCCAGGGCTGTAGCGAATAGGACCGCAGGGAGACCAGCTTTCCAACGGCTATTGTAGTAATGTTGCGATGAGGAGAGCATTGTTGCGAGGTCCCTCGAACCGACGGCTTGCCGCTGGCTGGTGCGACGCTGCCGCTGCTGCACCGTCGATGCGACTTGCGAGTGCTTCTCTCGCCCCCCTCCCAAAGAATACCGTAACGGTTTCAGCTGTTAAATGGGTTTCTTTAGCCTGGATAGCCCAAAAGTGGCGGGTGTTATCGTAGTAACCATGGATTGGGACTTCCATGGGGCGAAACGTAACGCCCGATCCCGAAATGGCAATCCTAGTAGGGAAAGCCGGCAAGCACCGGTCATAATGTGACCGAGGGTGCCGTGGATAACGATCGGGTCGAAGCACGCTGTTACTATAAGTAACCAGTGATCCTACAAGAGGGCACAGAATGGGAATTTAGTTCAGTGAAAACCTATCCTTCAAGATTTGAGCACTCTCGCTACATTGCGCGTAGAGTCGCTCTACGGAGTATTTGCCAACTGTGTGGCGTTGGTTGCAGGGACCAGGCCAGGCGATGCATAGAGAATTGTCTACTCCGCCGGGTGGAGTAGTCCGGCAGCCAGGACGGTACTCCCATCTTCAGAAACGCGGGGACCTCGTACACAACGTCTCCCTGTGTGCTTGGACCTACGTAACAATTTAATAGCCACATATGCGTGTATCAAATGCAAGTCAAGCATCTGTTCTTGCTGCGAAATCCTGGGTTGGTCTCCTCGCTTCGGTGAGCACCTTGGTACCCTTATAAGATTACCGTCGGAACACCCCCCCGAAACACACACTCAATGAATGGAAAATCCGTCCACAGAGTCGTGCATTATTTCGGGCCTAACTTACTCCCAATTCAGTCGGGGCTTGTTCTCTGAAAGACCCTTTGTTCAAGAGTCATTTTTTTCACGTGTGCAGGCTTCGTCTTTGGAATATTTTGGGGCCGCGGGCGAAGACAAACTGCACCGAGAGTGCGGCCTCCGGCCCGAGGTTTGTTCTAATGGTGCAACTCGCGGTTCATCCCGCGGTTTAAGGGATTGCTTACGGCTGTAATGAATGGGGACCCTTACGGCGCTTCATTCCCTTTTCCGTTAGCCCACCCATCGGGCCCCACCGGCGCGTGCATTTCGCGTAACTGTTCCAAAAACGGAGATCCTCATTCATTCCTCTTGTCCGTTCCCTTAAAGAAGAGCACGTTTGATCACGAGATACCCCAACTTCGACTTCCTATTACTCTCAAAATGCATGAGGTGTATGGACCAGGTCACTCGAAGCAGCCAATAGCCCTCAATCTCTTCTCTGCCGAGCTTCCTTGTCAAGAGCTCTCAGGCGCTGTTAATCGGCTTTGCTATACCGATCAGAAAGATACCCGCAGCCTACACTATTTTCTATATATTAGAGGGCCAACCCCCAGCTCTCGAACGCCTCCACAAGAAAAAACCTACCCGCTTCGTGACTGCCAGGCATGCTCACCATCGTCTTTGACATGCCCTACGCCTATACTAATGCACCAATATCCTTCATAGTGCGTATAAATTAACATGCGTTCCATCGGTCTGTTCGTCGTTGCTCTCATGGTCGCTGCGGGACCAGTTGCTGCTCAGGAGAAACCGGCCGGCACTAACACGGCCACCCGGAGCACCATCCCCAGGAATTTTAATCCAGATTCTGGGGCCCAGGACAGGGTATGCTCAATTTCAGCACAAGTTTCTGGCGCGACGCGCTTTGCGGGGTGATGGGGCTCGAGTTCGCTGCTAATGTGTCCCCAACGTTTCTACAGGGCACCCCCTCCTCCATGAGCATTTCATATAGTCCCACCGCTTCTACCAAATAAGCTGGCAATCATGCTGCACCTCTAAAGCCACCCTACCTTTGTCACCGTTCGTGCCAAGCTGGATAATGCTTGAGCGCTTCGTGCTGGGACACTGATTTCTGTTTGTCTAATCTCTCCTCATGTTTGTTTCACCAGCCCATAGATCTACGATTCGTTTGCAACGTTCCCCTCTGTTGCTTGTGTTTCCATCTCTTTGGTCTCATTGTTCCCTGATACCGTAGACCCTGCCTGTTTAGGATACTTCGGTCAATTTCACTGGAAGTGGACATCTTCCGCGGAGCCCTTTTGATCGCACTTCACTTGGTCATATCAAGAAGTTTCCTTCATTCTCGCTTCTCCTAGCTGAAACAGGTAACTATGAAACGTCAAGAGGTGGCGACATGCCAATTCGATCGCCGAGCGCTTGTCCTCACACCTGATTCCGAAGATAGTCAAATGTGGCCTTTACTCTAGCCTGATTGTACGAGGATGTTCTCAAAGCGCTCTGGAACATGAGAACTTCAGGGAAAATGACGGAATGTGAGGTGTACGACCGGGCTACGCTCTGCCCTTAAGCTTTGAATGCCAGAAGTCCGATGAGCCTGAGGAGCCTATGGGAATTTGCAGGACGACATTGAGCTTGGAGTAACCGGAAGGTCTAATAACTACCAGGAGCTGAGGGAAGTACACTGCGGGCAATGGAATCAATTTTAATGCTTGGGCTGTGCTTGGGCATGCAAAGGGTAGTACATGAACGATGCAGTCAAAACGCTGCGATTGAAGGGGCGTTGTTGGGGCGAATGCCTAAGCAAGCAAGACAAGAGTCCCCACAACTAAACTGAAGACCGGTTGCCAAAGAGCCACCATATTGAGAGAGACGGCAGCGTTTCCGGAGGGGATGGAAGAAGCGGCGGAAGAAGGGGTGGAAAAGGCGGTGGTAGTTACGGTGGGGGTGTATGAAATTCTAAAGCTAGGAGGAGGATCCTATGGAAGTGTTTGGGAGCATGTCAGCAACAAACCTGCGACCTGTCACGCCCGAGGCACGCGAGCTAAAGAATGAGGTTACCATGGTTACCACGGACATGGCTCCTTCCCGTAGACTTGTTATCACGTCCCGGGAACTGGGAGTGGGTGAAGCTGTTTCAGACGAAGCGCTGACGTTGACGGATGAGCTGGCGGGCCCGTCAACTGCAAAGGGAATGAAGCACCAAGGAAGTCAATGATGTAACCCTTAATGGTGCTTCCAAAATGCGGGCTGTACAACGGGTCGCACCACTAGAGCAAAACTCTGCCTGTAGGCCGCCGGCAGCAGCCGGTTGTTCTTCAGTGCAGTTAGTAGCGATGCACACCTCGACCGCTCTCCGGAAATCATCAGAGACACAGAAACAGTTGGGACTGGTGTCGTGAAAGGGAACGAGAGAATCGCGCGCCAAGGCGGTCAGCTGCAGGCTGGGATTTGGTATTTCGCAGAACTGGAAACAAAATTGAACTTACGCGTCATCGCAACCAGCTCTGGTAGCAACTTGACTGGTGCAAGCCAAGGCGCAAGGGGTAGCACTAGTGGGAGTAGCATCAGGACGGCTGACTGTGCTGGTGCCGGTGGGAGCGTCCTGAGCGGCAACGCGCCCAGCAGTGACGACGAGAGCAACGAGTGAGAGAGTCGAGCGCATCATGGTTAGTGCGCACAATGAGGCACAGGCTACGGATTACGATGAATTTGATCTGTAAAGTTTAGTTGATTAGCACCGCCTTTAGCTTCTAGTTCTTGGCAAGATCTTAAGAAGGCTTGGCTTGGGTGGGTCTGAGAGGCTGTTAGCCGCTTCAAGCCCCCATCCATTCGAGGGTATCGATGCGGCGAGAATACCAGGTTTAGAAGCCTCATCATAAATCGGGGGCTTGCTTAAGAGAAGAAAACAAATATGAATGGCCTGAATGCCCGTTGTTTTGAAACCAACCGGAGCAGGGAGTACACGTTAGGTGAACATAAGCCAGATGGTCCACTGTTAATAATACCCCCTTTCCTCTTCCACTCTTTGGAAACTTCACATTCTTTCAGATAAATCTAGCCTACTCCTTGCATTCCACCGAACCAGCCGGACCGCTCGATTCACGATGAGCGTGACACACATGGATTGGTTTTTTTCCTCCCGTCCACCGGGCGCAAAAAAACCACTACCAAGGTAGCTGGAATTCCGCACCAGCCCCTAACTTCAACACAGCACTAGTAATCATACCAAAAGGTTATATATATATATATCACGTGTGAAAACTTTTTTTCGCAGCTCCGAAGATTTTTGAGACCTGGCCGAAGGGTGCATTTGCACCAACTGCATCGAGGAAAAGCAGGCTGCGGGCAGCGATTTTTAGCTTGAGCTATGTCCTCATGGTACGACTCGCAGTGCAACTCACTCTAGAAGGAGAAAACTTACTCGTCTGGCGAGTAAGCTATATATCGTTACCCCCAACTCGGTTGCCCCGAACACACGTGCTAAAAGTCAAGCTTACGTTACCGTCGCTCCCAACGGCGGTGATGCTGTGAGACTTTGTAGCAGCGGGGATGCGAGGGTATGAAATGCTACTAGTAGAGAGGCCACTCTATGGAGAGTATTGAAGGCATTTAAGTAGTAGGCTTGATACCCGTCACATTCCAAAATCCATTGCCTCGACCACGCGTGCTAAGGATTAAGCTTACCAGGTGGCCTATAATAATAGACAGAGTCGGCCTTGTCGTGCTAGAAGGAGTGGAAGTAGCTGTAGATGCAGCGCCGGAGCTCGACGGCATGGTCGATTGGTCAACTTCAAAAGAAATAAAGTGCTAGAGGGGCTGATGTAAGTCGTGAGAGCTCCCCGGAACCGTGCAGCAAAATTACCAGCGGGAGTGATGGTAGCACCGTTAGTTATGTTAATAGAGGTGGGGTCGTCTTGAGCGGCAACGCGCCCAGCAGCGATGGTGAGAGTAACGATGAAGAGAGTAGTCGAACGAATTGCGATCAATGAGCACTACAAGTGTTAGGTGACATGCATATGTTATTGTGGGCGTAGAGACTTAGAAAAGCGACGGTAGACATGCACACTCCAGCACCTCGACCACGTTGCTGACAACGTAAAACCAGTCGTTTGCAGATCCTCTAGTCGTTTCCATCCGCTCTACTTTTCCCCTCCAACCAACCTCTCCTCACCACCTCTTCACCGTTACACGAGACATCATGCCCAAGACGCAGCGCTGCGAGTTCAAGAACGGAGAGACTCGTTGTCCGTCACGTGCCATTCGTAACGTTGGAGACTGCCCACATTGCGAGTCCCACTTCTGCAGTCAGGTATGGAATTGTCGTTCGACCTCCTTTCGTGAGAGACGGTGCTAACACCACCGATTCCCCTTGTCCAGCATCGTTTGCCTGAGCAACATGCTTGCCCGAAGTTACTACGGGAGCAACCAGCCTTTTTTCAAGAGGAGGTTCGAGAATAGCTCAGGGATGCGCAGTCCTACATGAGATGGAAGCAGTCCAGGCTATGGATTGCCTCGTGGCTATCGAAGTTGAAATAATTAGCACCGCTCGTGACCGCTTGGGGGGGGGGGTCCTGAGAAGAGGCGATTCACCCCCATGTATCCCGAGTATATCGGGGCAACATGAACACGGAGTCCATAAGAAGCACCATTGATTATTGAGTTTACTAAATGTGTACTGTAGGATTTACTGAACTGTGTTGGTGTATATTGAGGTTACGGGTGATATCAGTTTTGGAGCCCCAATTAAAAGGAATGCACCCAAAACAATCAAAAAGCCTCTATCCAGACTTCAGGGCCGTGCGGCGTTGATAAAGAGAGTCAGTACTAGGCATTTGTGCGGTTCGATAAGTTAATGAAGGATCGGAATTAGATGGACGTCCAACCCCCAGGATGTCCCTCCAACCCCCAGAATGTCCCTCCAACGAGGGCAGAGGGTTGGGGCTTACACCGTCTATCATGTCACTGGAAGCAGTGTGGCGGTGCAGAGGGTTGGGTTCCAAATAGGGAGCTACTCGAACTCACCAACGGTCCAGTAAGTAAGAGGCTTGAGGAAAATTCTCCCAAGATCGCGTTAGGATTCCGTCTTTGGAAGAAAGACCCACTCTATATATGCCATTGGTTGCACTAGGCGAACCAGTGGTGACGCGTAGAGAGCTATCTACCTTTGCGAGCTACTCCGCCTGAGGAGGAGGCTTAGAAGTCAGGACGCTGCCGCCTTCCGAAAGGCAGGAAGCTAATGCGCAAGGTCTCTCCAGGTGCTCCGACTGATATAGAGCTGCGGAGTGACAGAACGGTTAGCTTGCGTCAAAATCAAGTCATACCGGACTGCCTTTCGCATCGCATTTGTACTTGTTCCGAAGCCTGTAAGGTCGACTAGTTTATCTAATCTCCCTCACGTGATTGTATTAGTAATCTAATCTAATCTTTTCGTTTCGTTGTCTCAAAGTCGCTACTTCACACCAGGTGAATTCAGTGGTCGTAAGACAGTTAATTAATGATGAATCCGGACAGTACAAACTACCCTACTCCCTATTTATAGACGAGGCGGAATAGTCGCGCGGTCCGATAGAGTAAAGGAAGACATCGAGAGAGACGAGAGAGAGAGAAGCCGAAACACTATATACGGTAATCGAGTAGGAAGAGGAATCCGATCGTCGGCGAATCCAGGGCCGATTCTCGCCTACGCGAGATCCTCGTCGCTAGTCCTGTCAGAAAAAGGAAAGGTTAGCGACCGGTCGAACGGACTAAGGAATCGGAACCGTGGGAGCAGGCGCTCTCCCCCACAAAGCCCCGGAACCGCTCGCATCCTCGCTTCAGGTGAGCAGGCTAGTACCCTAATAAATTTTTAGTAGAACTTTCCAAAATGCTTGAAATTTTGTGCACTGGGCTGGCGCATTATTGGGACCCAACTGTGTTTTCAATCTGCTCGTGGCACGTCCAGGATCTGTATATAGATGTAAATCTGAACACCCAGCGATGCGGCAATCGACTGAGGTTCCCCAATCGAAACAATCGAAACCATAAGAGAGAGACAGACTAAGCAAACGCAAGGAAACAACTAACGAAATGGAAAGTTTGCTACCGAGACGTGGAGGACGAGACCTTGAGAAACGGGAGAAACGGGATGAGAGAGAGAGCAACGTTGAGAAGTATGTAAACATGTGAACAGAAATTAGCGCCGATGAGCTGGCGATCAAACAGAGCGCAAGACGGAAGGCAGCACGGAGGGTAGCCGACGTAGTTCATCAACGGCCGCAACCGCAAGCTGGCAACACCGCCGCCACCGTCGTTATCTCAACTCCAATCTTACCCGCGAGATCCTCCCGTTGGCATCGTTCGAACTATTTGGTTTGAAGGTTGACATGGTATCGTAAACAGGCCTGAATGACCCCTTTTGGCCGTTAATTTAGAGGCTGGGTGATCACATTGGAATTTGGGAATGGCCTCGATTGATAATCGAACTACAGCGAGAAGCAGATGATGAATGAAAGGGGGAGAGACCAGCACATAAATAACGCAAGCTGTCACATTGCATCGTCCGAATATAACTCCGTCGAATGAAGTATTTCTTTTTTGAGCAGGGACTGCCAGTGGTTGTCCATTCAGGGGTTTGCGATACAACCCTCTTTTACGTGACGAGTGTTCGGCAAGGAATAATCTAGGCAAGTGCTCAGCCAACAGAGTTTTGGCTGTCTACTGGCCTACATTTCCGTGATCATTTCAACCTCGCACTCGGTCTTGAGTATGTCACGCACCTGGGTAGAGTTAGCGAAAAGCTACATGAACAGGCAAAAACCACCAATATCGATAATATTACGAGGAATACTGTTGAAATTCGAATGCTTAGGCAAGCGAGATACAAAGTCCGAGGATCAATCCAAGCGCGGGTTGCTTAAGAGCCATCATCGTCACAGAAACAGCAGCGTTATCAAAGGGGGTGGTGGATATAGTGGCAGAAGCGGTAGCAGTGCCGGTGGGAGTGTACGCAATGCTCATGCTGGAGGGATCACCCTATGAAAAGTGTCAGGGGGACCATGTCAGTCGCAACGCGCCCAAAACCCCGTCAACGTTGCCTCGAACACGTGCGCTGAAATTCGAGCTTACCAAGTCGTTCGCCACAGCGTTAGCGGTGGAGTGAGGAGTAGTAGCGCTGGAGCTGCGGAGGTATAGAATGCTACTAGTAGAGGGGCCGCTCTGCAAAAGGTGTTGGTGAGCATGTTAGTAGCAAGCTTGTACCCCAGATCCATTGCCCGGGTACGCGTGCTAAAAAAATTGAGCTTACCATGGGGGCAATACTAGTAGACAGACTCGTATCGGTCGCACTGGAAGTGGTGAAAATAGTTGTTGAGAAAGCGCTGGCCTCTGCTGGCGTCGTGATAGTTTGGTCAACTGAAAAGGGGATGAAGTGCCAGGGAAGCCGATGACGTCAGCCCTGAGGATTCCCCAAAAGGCAAGACAGAATTACAAGGCAGACTGGTGGCATCATCTTGAGCAGCGACCCGCCCAGCAACGACGGCGAGGGCAACGGTGGAGAGAGCAGTAGTAGGGCGCATTGTGGCCAACAAGCCCTATAAGGAACACAGTAGTATTATTACGGGCTAAGCGGCTGCCAAGAGCAATGGTGAACGTGCCAGAAAGTTAGGGGGCGGTCCTTGCTCGTGAGGGCGTTCGAGAGTCGCTTCAGCAGGGGGGGGGGATACCGTACGATATGGAAAGCAGTCGATCGGGTACCTATGGATCGCCTCATGTTTATCAAAGTTTAAATAATTAAGGTCTTCATCACCTCTTGGAAATGAGGCTTGCCTGGAGGGAGCGTCTGGGAGCGTCTCGAGAGGCCATTGGTCCCTGAGAGTGTAGAGATAAATACAGCACAACAAGCAGGAGACCCAAGGCAAAGAACCCTCCCCACGAAGATCATAGAAGGGTAAAGAATACACAGAAGCGCGCATAACTTGATTAGAGGGTCTGTGGCCGAAAATAGCGGAGCGGGTATTAAAACTACAGACTGCAATATGCAGTATCATTCTCCCTTGGTTTCTCCCTGCGATTCCTAAGGCGTTGCGGAATTGAGAGGCGTCGCGTGTACCAAAGCTTGGATGAGCCGCTCTTCAGCGGCTATTACAGAATTGTTGTGGCGAGGGGGCATCTTTATGAGGTCCTCCGAACCGACGGCTTCCCGCCGATGCGGTTGCGAACTCTCCGTCTCTTCCGCACGCCCCACAGAGAGCAGCTCCCCGATACTACTCTCCCGCCATCCCTACCGATATCGGACCTAGATATAATTCTTTCGATCCTGAGGCTACCCCTCTGATTCTTGTTGTTTCACCACCGACTTGTTTACTCCTTTCCCCTCTTCTGCTGGCACCTAGTTACTGGTTGTAAGTGGGGTATCCGGGGTCTGGCCCCCGCGTACCTCGACGTCTTTCGGCAGTCTGCTCGCGCGTAATAAACTTAGAAGAGCAGCTATTAAACTGAAGGGACACGGGTACGGAGTGCTTTGATTGGGTGAGAGCAGACCTGGGCACTGAAGATAGGCCATTCAGGGCAAACTTCAATTCATTCGCACCACCTGTGAGGGTTTGGCAAGAAGGCCTTGCTCGGGGAGGTCTGGGAACGAGAGGCTGCAAGCCCAGAGGTCGGTGTCGGGGACGCCGAACCGTGGGATACTGAGACGAGGAAAACCAGCCACCTCCTGAAAAACCCAACGCCCGATCGCGAACACCTCCGCAGAGACTAACACCCACGCCAGATGGCCAACGTCTTTCTACCACACCAATCCCAGCCGCAATCCAACCAAGAGTATGTCTTTGATGACCCGTTGGCGCCCCTCCGCCTAGCTCCTTTGGCACAGATCAGCGAGTTCTGGAGGCGATACGACCGCCTGGCAGATATCCACGACAAGAAGTTGACTACAAATCTCAACGGAAATCTGGACGTTCTTCTCATCTTCGTGAAGTTATTCCATCACTCCCGTTTGGCTGACCGCTAAATCGGAAACCTATTTTAGGCAGCCCTATTCTCCGCAATTAACACCACATTTATATCCATCACCATGCCAGACCTCTCTCCTAATCCATCGGACGAAACAAATACCCTCCTTCGCCTGCTGGTAATGAGAGCGGATAACAACACCCTGACCCCGTCCGATCTCGCACCACCATTTTCTGTCAAGTCGAATTCTATCACTGTCAATTGTTTGCTTTATGCAAGCTTGAGCTGCAGTCTTCTCGCAGCAATTGGTGCAATGATGGCCAAAGAATGGCTGCAGAGCTTTGATCGAACGGGGCAAACTGGCCCATTAGAGGAACAAGCCCTATTTCGGCAGCGCAAGTTTAATGGGGTCCAGCAATGGCATTTGGAGGCGGTGATTAAATTTCTCCCAAATCTCCTTCTTCTATCGGTCATTTTCTTCTTTGTGGGGGTTTGCCTCTTCCTCTTCCCTATCAACGCCGCCGTGGCAAGCATTGTAATTGCATTCTCGGGCATCGGAGTACTCTTTTCGGGCATTGTCATCGTCGCCGGTGCCGTCTCTCTTACCTGCCCATACCAATCGGCCGCATCTAATGCACTTCGACGTGGATGCCAGGGTCTTGTCCGGCTATGGAGGCTGGTCTTGCGAGCTCTCATCCGGCCTGCAGCCAGCAGGACATCGGAGGAGCTGCGGAAAGTACGAACAACAATATATCCTTGGATTGATTTTCTCAAAGCTAGGGCTACCTCGGTAGCCCTGAGAGTGCGACTGTGGTATCGCCGTTCCTTTCATTCGGACCATTCTGGTGGCCAAGGAATTATAGATCAAGCTCCCGCACGGTTACCGGACTTTCTATCACGTTTGTATGATTTTATCTGTGCATACTTCTCAACATGGCTCCCAGTTAACATGGAAAGCAAACAAGCTGAGAATCAGGTTTCATCGAATGAAGTGCAAAGTCACCGCAGTGTCGGAGGAGTCTCTCAGGCAATTGCAAGAGTGAAGCATCTCTGGAGAAGGTTACCAAAGATCGGCTTCCTGTCTAAGTCTACTCTCCATCAGGATCCTGCAGTTGCCCCAATGAAGCCAAATAGTGATCAAGTCCTGACCATCCAGGCAGCGCGTTGGCTCCTTGTGACAACATCTAACCGCGGGGACCAAATATCTACCGCCCAGTTCATAAGCTCCCTGGACAAACCCACTCTTGCCAATCTCTTTGAGGAGCACAGCTCCTGGAAACAACTATTCAACTTAACGGTCGGGGCTTTTGAGATCTGGTCCTCCCAACCCAACAAAGAAAACCAGGAAGCTGCAGAACTCTTTGGATTGGTGCTTTGTCTGGTCCTTCTTCAGTGCCCCAGAGAAGATGATAGGTGGAAGGACCTGGCAGAAGAGTCATTACCACTCTCAAGCAGCCTTGCAAATGCATTCTTGCAGGCCTTCACCCTTGCCTCCAACAAGAACTCACCAAGTGGCACTCAAGGTGATCGGCATATCCTTGACATCTCGATCCACTTTGCGCTACTCAAAGCAGGCGTTGATCTGGAACAATTCCAATGGATCACTGACCAGGTACCTACTGCCCAGTTCATGTGCTCCCTGGATAGAGCCACTTTGACCCACATGTTTGAAGACCACGGCTGCTGGAAACGCCTCCTAAACTTGACGCTCCGCGCTTTCGAGACCTGGTACTCCCACCCCAACAAAGAAAAGCAGGAGGAAGCAGAGCTACTTGGGCTAGTGCTCTGTCGGGTACTTCTTCATTGCTCCAAAAATGATGGAAAGTGGAAGGAAATAACGGAAAGGTCTTTGCAAGAGCCAAATAAATTTGGGAGAACATTCTTGCAGGCCCTAGCCCCTGCCTCCAGCAAGTACTCGCCAGTTAGTCCGGAAGACGATGAACGCGTTCTTCACATTTCTGTTATGTTTGCCGCGGTGGAATCAGGCCTTCATTTGAAGGAATTCCAATGGGCCAAACCGTCTCGTTTACTTGACGGGGATAGTCCCGCTGCCGCTGCCCTGCTCAGTACTTGGGCCATTTCAGTCTGGGGTGTAGGCGCCGCTCAAGATGATTATCACGTTTCGCTAGACTCATCGATTATTACGGAGTTATTGGAAAGCAAGTAAGCATGCTTGTTCCGATGCCCCCCTTGTCCATGGCTAACCTTCTTGTTTCCAAGGGAAGCGCTGGCTAAGCATTTAAGTGGGGCTCTGGGACGCAGCGCGGACTGCTTCCGATTGGTCCAAGGGAATCCTGCTTCCGAGCAATACGCCGCTCTGGGATATACTGTATGCTTACAAAAGGCGAGAGAATTCTGCCCCAAACCTGTTTTCGAACAAGGGGATGGACCCAATGGGCTAAGGCGATTGATCTGGTCCTACATTGACCATTTGGCGACTTCAGGCTCTACGGACATTCGCTTGGTGAGGCTTTCGGGCGAGGTGCTGCTCACATTCAAAACCTTCCGCTTTTCTCAACCGAGCAGCTCCGCTACTCCTCGCGCATCAAGCGATGAAGTAATTTCATCCGCAGCGCTGATCGATACTGTCGCAGACATACTCCTTGATGATCCCGCCTCTTTGACAGGTTATTCAGGGCAGCAATCAAGGATGAAAACCTTCAAGGCCTGCGTCATAAGAATACTGCTATGGATATGGCGGAATCACCCTTACCCAAATCTCCGCGGGGAAAGCGAAGAGCGGTTCGAATCAAGCTGTCGCCTTTGGGCTCCCCTGGAAAAAGAGGTCACCCTTTCCAAAACTGAGAGTTTCAAAGATGAGGACAAATCCCTCACATCCGATGATCTCAAAGGGGTCATCGAGTTTGCAGAATGGGCCCGAAATCAACCTATAGTCCAAAGGCAATCTCAGATTTATTTCTCAACTAAAAAAAGGCCAACATCCGTCTTCATTATCCGGAGCGCCGATGTGGGAATCAATCGACTGTATGCCCACTTCAACCGCCATGCCGAATGGGACTATCATTTGTACGACTTTCACGAGGAGCTTGCATCGTGTTCTCGGTCAGTCTACATGGAAGATGGGATGCTGTAGGGTTCAGAGCGATATCGTGCATGTATATAGTCGCGTGTGTTCTGTAAGCATGGTTCGGTGTCAAAAGGATCCAGAAGCTGTATGATTGGGTTAGCCGACGTCCATTGCCACAGTTGCACATACTGGTTTCCATTGCCTCCTTTCCCTAGTTCTGTCGTTCGGTGCATAATGTTCACAGATTCGCGATGAAGGTCTAGGCATGCGAGACGGGCGTATAAAGACGCTACACGTGCGGTGCGCTGATGGTTGCATACCGGGCTCGGGTGCTTCGACCAGGGCTTGCCCATGACCAGAAAAATACGACCTTCGTCCCCGGAAAGTCCCTCGTTCTAGAAGTCCGACTCTTGGGAACGCGGTCAACTCTGAGTGGGTCAGCCCGTAAGTACCCGGTTGGATACGGTCCGCCACTAGCAAACACACCGCGGTCTCATAGGTCCAGCTCGGCTACGCCCTCAAATATGTGCGATCCCGAAGAGGGTGATCGTTCGCCGCCACTAAGGGTGCCTAAGGTGGTTTCCTGGAAAAGCCGAGCGGAGGTACCTGTGGTTTACGAAATGCCTCGGAGCGTTAAGGGCCTAAAATGCATTCACTGACGTGCGGGTGACTTCGTCGTGAGCACGGCCAAAATAACGACTCAGCCAACAAAACGGGTGTCATCTGTCGGGCGGGGAAATATTATTATTATTGGGACGACGACTTGACGGGGGCCGCGTCCGAATTGCCCGCTCCCTCGCCTTAGCTGGGTAGCCCGCGACCCCTAAAATGAATGTCTGGCTACCCCTCCTATCCACTCGGAGCTTGTACTTTAAATCTATCTCGATGTGGTGGTAATTCCTGAATGACCCCCTCTCCCATCTTTGGCCGTTGATTTCGCCTATGATCATCGCAAAAGGAGTGTCCTGGTTGGCATTCGAAGCTAGAGCGCTATACAGATGAAAAAGAGAGGGAGAACAACATGGGCCCATGAATAATGATATACAGTAAATACATTGACTAAATCAGCCGCTTCGTCGAATGGCTCCCTTTCCCCACTTTTCGAGCAGGAAGCTTGTCATCCATTCGTGGAGTTCACGGTAAGCACCTCGTTTTCCGATCGAGTGATCACTAGCCAAAGAGAAACTCGGTCAGCACTCGGCTTACGTGCCTACAGACGTCTAGCGACATACCTGTCAGTGAACATACGGAACCAGAAACCTCGCACTTGGTCCTGGGTGAGCATGTCGAGCAGATGAGCAGAGTTGGCGAAGTGGACTAAATGCGTTTACACCTTTGTCAATTATCGTCGCATTTTGTTCAAGATGGAGAGAATACACACCATTGTCGTCGCCGCTGCCGTGGGCCAAGAGGAAGTTGAGGTTATGGAATCCAGCGACGTCGGAGATGGACGCGTTGGTGTACCCTTCTGGGTTATCCTGAGGCAAACCCATATATCTTTCCGTGTAGATGGAATCATAGAGCCTCCATGAAGTGACCGGGGCCACAGACATTGCTAGACTGTGGATGCCTGCATTTGCTTCTGCAACTTTAGATGCCATGAATCCGCCGTAGGACTATTGGCCGAAAGTAGTTAGCAATGAACACGCCCGCGGGAACACCGAGCTAATCTTACCCAACCCCAGATTCCAATGCGCTTGGTGTCGACGTATCGCTTGGAAGCCCAGATCCTGTAATCATCACTGAGTCAGTTCTCGGCGTGTGGGTCGGCACTGAAGAGTCTCACTTGGCAGCGTTGATTTGATCCTTCGCTTCGAAGTAACCCAAGTTTCCACGGACGGGATTCCTCAACTGCCTTCCCTTCCATCCAGTTCCTCGGCCGTCCACAATAACGACGATGTATTTCAGGGAGCAAGCCAGGTAATGATGCCAGCCTCGGTCCCATCGGGTCGTCACTGACTGGGAGAACGGGCCGCCGTAAACGTGGAACAGCACAGGATACTTGACGCGACCCGAATCGTCCAGAGATGGAGGCCGGATTTCCACGGCGTTGAGTTCTAAGGCGGAGAAGGGTATCAGAGAAACCGAGAATGAATTCGGTTCCGGAATGCTTCTCACCGTAACCGTCGCTTTCGATCTTCTGGTGGATGATCGTAGGTGCTTGGAATTGACTCGCAGTGACGTTCAGGTTAGCGTTGTCGTTGAGGATGTAGTTGAAAGCTAAGGCATCGTCGTGAGATCAGGCGAACTACGGGGCAGATGAACACAACCGACTCTTGTTCTCGACGCTGATAACTTTCTGCCAAGGAATGTTGGGACCTTCGTACCCGAGAAGGTAGTAACCCGCAAGAGGGGAGAAGTTGACACTGTAATAGGCGGATTGAGTGGGGTCGGTCAACGGAGTTGGCGGAGTTGGAGGTGTTGGCAAAGCAGAGAAGCTCTGGGGAAGCGGGACCGAGAAAACGTGGCGCTCAGTCGAAGACGCAACTGTTCCTACGAAGTAGC
>WSTY01000338.1:5303-22255 GCA_019633465.1 Tulasnella sp. 417 | reverse complement strand
ACCTGAGACTGCCCATGATGCGCGACGAGGGATCAAAGAGACCATCTCACTGTTCAATAGAGCAGATCACTGGTCAAAATAATTCAGGATAAACGCGAACTGCCCAACGTACGCTGCTTTCCCGCCACCCACTTGCTGAACCTCATCCATGAGCACTCTCTGCCACTCCACCATAACTAAAGGACTTCTGAATCTCTCATCTTCGGCTTGGTAAACAGCAATTTCCCGACGTGGTCGCTTGATTGGGACTCGTGCAACGTTAAGTTCTTTCATAAGGACGTTGTACGTGGTCAGTACCACGTCAAAGTGACCTGCAAAGGCGCGCCAGTCGGCTGTGTCGAGGTCGATTTCGTCTTGGTCAGCGGTGTGGGAGGCGTTCTTGGACTTCTTCTTGGTATTGCGCCCAGATTTCGTCTGAGGAGCGTTCGCTTGCGAGGCAGAGCGGGAAAGGACTTTCTTGACGGCTGCGGATGTCCATCCCTCGTATTGCAGGACACGGAGATGAGGTGCATGGGCTTTCAGTTCGTCGGCCCATTGTTTGCATAGGGTAGCTGGTGTGACGACGAGTGTACCCTGGAAGAGAGCTCGACTTTAGTCTCGGAAGGCACGACGATGCAGCGAATCGGACCTTGATAGGGCTGACTTCCAATTCAGCGCCTTCATCCCAGGTCGGAGGTGGTAAATTTGAAGGATGAGGAGTGTTATACAACACGAGAGCGATGCTTTCAACGGTCTTGCCTAAAAAGGGTCCAACGGCATGTCAGAGCTGCACCCACCGACACAAAAGTCAAACCTACCCAATCCAGGCTCCTCAGCTAGTAGTCCACCCACAACTCCATCGTTCGGTGGGCGGGAGGGCAAGAGCTCTCCAGTGACGACATTAAACCACCAATCCTCCCTTTCCTTCTCCTTTCCTTTGCATGATGCGCCAAGGGGTGGTATGGACAACCAGAACATCGGCGATGGCTTCTGTTCCTCAGGAAACGGTATCACCTTGCCATCCTCAGGAGAGATCGTCTTCCCTTCATGCTGAAGCATCCATAAAAGGCTGTTCCTCTGGAACGGAAGGAGGGTGCTCTGGAGTCCATCCGGTTGGATTTGCCTTTGGAGTTGAGGTGGGTTGAAAGGTGCTGACTTGAGGCAGCCATAAAAATGGGGCAGGTCGGCGTCAAAATCCGCCGGAGGTTCGAGATGGTCTTGGAGGACGTAGAGAAGAAGGCGGCGTTGAGCTTCGTTGATGGTGTCGGCAAGATCTCTAACGGGCCGGAAGATGGAAGGGGATTTGAGAAAGACTTTGACGTGAAGGTGAAGGGTGAACGGGAACTCGAGCTCGGCCTCGATGAAAGAGGAGCCAGAGTTAGCCGAAGTTGCAGAGGGTACAACTCGGAGATGAGTCTCTAACTGTGCTGGGCCATTTTGCTCCATTTCGACGGCGGCGGTGAGGACATCAACTGACCAAATCGGTAAATCAAAATCGCGGGGGTCGAACGAATCCTGCACGAGTTGCGGAGCGATGAACAATTGGTTCGCGTTCGAGGCCGGCCCATCAACGACGTGCACGTTATGGCCACCTCTATACTTGCGAAGCCAAACTCGGCGGTCGACCTGCTCCCCAATCTCCAAATGTTCCACGACGGTTTTGCTGAACGCTTGTTCATCTTTGAGCCAACCATAGCCTCTAGCTTGCTCATCCGTGTACCGACTTCCTTTGCTTGGTGTTATCTCGAAGACGTGCTCTAACGCGAGAAACGGTTGGATCTCGTGTTCTGCTTCCGTCGTCTCTTTGGCGATTCTCGGGCGCTTGGCTGGACGTCGGGCCGATTTGGTTCGCCTATCAGCAACGCGTTTAGAGCCTCTTCCGGTCTTGATGGGAGCGACGTCCATGATTTCTGTGTCACTCTCGTCGTTTTGAGGTTCCTCCACAGGCGCAGCTGTCCGAATTGTGGTGGCGAGATTGGCGAGGCTAGCCTCGCGTGTAGGCGGTCCAAACAGCCCATTGTAAGGGGGTTTTCGGAGGTCTAGAACGTGAGAGGAAGATGATGCTGCGGTTTGAATCTCTGCCACCAAGAGGTTGGTGGAACCAAGAGATGGGTGGAGGGATGTGGAATTGTAGAAGAGCATGGACGCGTCCTTAGTCAGGGGCTACGAGGCCAAACAGATGTTGGGATTGGAATGCTGCCTACAAGAAACTCCCTCAACCGTTCGCAACAAGAGGAATTTATAGACAGCTTGCAATGGCCGCAAGAATCAATCTCGACAACGAGCACTCTAGATGACTACGGCAGCGAGGACAAGCTCCCGGTGAAAGCTTCCTTTTGAGTCAACAGTCCGGACCCGACGCGGCAGGCCCTGGTCGACGTCAGACACGATGTGGTGACCGAGAAAAGCCTTAAAGCTCCTAATCGCCGCAGCAGGGTGAGAGCAAAAGATGATGAACTCGTACTCCACTGGTGCAAGAGGTGAGACGACGTCGAATGCCCTGCACAACCATCGCTCATGTCATGATCCTGAAAATAGCACTCTCGTTCAAGGCTCTTCCCAAGCCCTCAATACCCTCGCCTAAACGTCCAGGGGCACGGAAGGTTAGCTATTGATGCCAAAGGTTCGTTCCAGGTCCTAGAGAGACCGCAGTCGTGCTGCTAATGTCTCTCTCCTAGTCCTACCGGCTCCGATCGACGAACCGGAAGAGGAGTAGCCTACTTTGATCTTCCACGACACTAACGGAGTTGAATCTGAAGACTTTATAACCAATGTTCGTTGTCGTGCTCTCGAATATGGCAAGATTCGCGATAACGACAGGCCGGTGACCCTGGCCAAGGTTAACGTTAAAGGTTATTGGAAGCAGCTCAGGCAGGCCTTCCTGAAGAAGTACCCAGCCCCACTCTAGCATAAGCACTCATGATCATGGGTTTCGCGAGGTCTATAACCAGCTCTTTCTATGAGTTTGTTCAGCCCCTGGCGTTGATGCGGTGTGGGATTCAAAGTATAAACTGAATGCTGGACCGGTGAATGACAATCATATATGTTATATGGTTACGGCCACGCGTTCGCGCGGGTATCCCTGAACCGGGTCTTGAGATTCTGGGTACGTGCGGTTACAAATCCTCGATGGCTGCGCGCCAATCACGGCGTTTTACCTCAAAATTTCAGACGACAAATACATGGACGAGAGATCGAATATTCTATGGCTGTCGTCATTCTACCGTCCTTTCCCGCAGCCTACCAACATGTTAGCGATTTGATTGAATAAAGTCCACTTTCCATCTCTGTGTCAGACCCTCAGGGGCTGCCATCACTTGAAACCCACGTTTATCGAATGATGAATATAGAAGTATACAGAGACCCAACACAAAATTCCACACCGATACCGCCGGTAGTTCGAGCTCAAATGTTGGAATAACCCTACCTCCCAGGACGTCAGCGCAAAGGCGGCGGTGGGTGGTGGTCGAAAGGTACCTCAACATTGCCCCTGACAGTTGCACGGAGCAAACACTCACTAGCTGATTCGCGAAGGTGGAAGTCGCAATCAAACAATTGGTCCTCGAAATATCGATGACGTATAGACCATGGTAACATGAGCCTGAAATGAGCGTCAGCTGTTGAATCTGGGGTCCGCAATGAAGCCGGCGAGTGGCGGCAGACCGGAGGCGGAGAAGGGGGGGGGGGGAAGGGGCCGGAATATGGAGAGAGGCGGTCAAGGTCGTGAACTAGGACCCCTGAAAGCTCTCAGAGATGTCGGATCCGAAACTCCCTTTTTAGCGTGGTTTCGTCCTTCCGCAATCTCATCACTTCCGTCCTCCACTTGGACATCGACCTACGAATTTCTCGTTGATGCGTCCTACTTTACGTTTCTGACATGTTAAAATTCTGTTTCAGTCCTTCTGAGGCCTCGTCTACGGAGGTTTGATCCAAAAACCCGGATTTAGTAGGTTCCGTCCTACCTGCTTATGTAATCTAGTTCCATGAGACCCCTTTGCTTATATAATCGTAGCGGCGCGCGGAGGCGCCATTTCCCCGACCCCGAACCGACAGCTACGCGTTGCACTATTTGAGTTTCCGCGCCGGACGCGTTGAGCCTGTTGCCTGCAAATGGGAATGACCAACGGTCGTCCGCGGATGAGAGGGTCCTTGCAAATTCACGCGGTACGTTAGCCTGTTTATTTAACAATTAGATACTTGCAATGTCGTCGGAACGACGACAAAGGGTGGGTTGCTCGGCGTTTATCTGCCAGCTAGTCTGAATGGTTAATCATTACACAACTCCTCTCGGAATTTGCGACAAGGCGAAGGCCTCGCGTTCGCCGGCTATCGCCGCCGAGACGCTCGTCCTTCGCTAGAGAGAATGTTGTCGTGCTATCATATCGAAATCTACTCAAAATTAAGATAGTTTTATAAACCGAATTTGGAGAGAGCTCAGGGTCTAATGCCGGCCGCTGAGCGTCCGGTGTCCCCAATGCATGTCCGCCAGCCTGAAATCAATCAGAAAACATATTGGTATAACCCACCTTACTGCACATAGTAAATTATCCTTTTCAACGAGATAGCAGGGTCTTGGAGTAGTGCTGAACTAAAGCAGACCGACGATTGATGCAAAGAGAGACCGACAACCTCGGACCCGGTCACTAACTCGAATGGATTGCCACAATAATCATGCATAATTGAAGCCATTTGTAACTATGCTATCCCAGTTTATAATATGGAATTTCGTTGGCAGAAGGCGAGATATGCGCAAGGACCAACTGTGGGAGGTAGATGAGCGGGGATTCGAAAATACCAGGTGTGGATGAGGGTTGACGAGCAACCCAATTTGGTGGCACTTAATAATCTGGTTGACATTATCGGGCTCTTGATTTTAGTGGATGAATCGGCGGGTTTGCCATGCTTGGCGGTGAAAACCGAAGAGTGCCGCTGAGGAGACCGAGTTCACCTGTTCTCATGAGAGAGCCGGTTCGTTTCATCTTAGACCCTAAGGTCGGAGCGGAGGACGATGAAGATGGCAAATAGAAGGCCGCTGTGTTCGTGTCCTTTGAGTAAATCCTGTCTCTTTCCGTCATCTTGGAGGCAGTGACACATTCACAAATGCCCCTGGAAGCTAACACATGAAAAATAAATTCTTACAGGTTGCACAGCACTCGAGAATTATTTTATTACAAGGGAAAGTAGAAAGCGATGGCAGCAGCAGCTACCTGACGCCGAAGAGCAGGGGCAAACGGACTTAGCGGTCGAGAACACGAACATGCGGCAGGCTACGGAATGACGTCAGGGAAGCCGGGGGAAATCGGGTCACCGGTGCCTGAACATTTTGGGCTGACAAAACCCTCCCTCTGGCTTCGCTCAATCAGAGGGTCGGGGATATTACTGAAATCCTAAGCTGGTGAAATGAGAGCCTACGGTACAGAACTACATTTGGAACTATTACTAAGTATCTCTAACGTCTACCTTGGTTGGCTCAGCGAGGGTGATGCCCATGCAGTTGAAAGATGGTATGTCGCACCCATATGCCGCACTTGCCCGTTCGTAAGGCGCTCGGAACCGATCGGCGTCACCGGCCATCCCGTCCTTCTTGTGATCCGACCTCACTGCAGACAGGGCCCAAACGTCCTACTAAACGATCCGACCCCTGTACGCGGGAGGCCTTCCGTCCTGCTCTTTGGATCCAACTCACCGGCTAAAATTGGGTCTGTTCCGTCCTAGTGAACTGTGGTGGCGGCGAAGATCCAAAAAAACAAACGACGTTTTTGCACGTGCCTAGGTCGTCATTCACGCCCCTTCGCTAAACATTGGGGTCGAATGCACGTGAGGAAGGTTTTAATCTTAGTGGCAGCCATAGCCACAGACGAACACAGAGTAGGAATTAGATTTTCTTCAGTGCGAGCCAATATGTGGGCTTTAGCTATCTCGCGGACGGCCAGATTAGCGAATATCTTCAGCATGCTACAAGTGCAAGGCGTCGTAGATTTTGAGGTAAAATGTCGTGCTGTCCGAAAGGGCCCAAAAGGGAGAAACGTCAGTATATTGACAGGCTTTGAGAATAACGCCGAGGCAACGGTATCTATTCTACCATATAAAGGCACACTTTCTCTATTGAAGCTTACGCCAACACTTCCATACGAAGCCGTACATAACGCCTTTCATATCAGGCTGTACAGAAATGGCGCTGATCATACATACCCATACACGAATGCCTTCACATATGACTCGATTCGTCCGCATCGTCCGAAGGTTTCTGTGGAGTATCTTGATCTGAACTTGAGAGTAGGACTTTTGTCGACGCGATTTCCGCATCGTAGACCTCGTTAAGGTAGCCGTCGACTAAGGTCAAGGCAGCGTCATAGTTAAGATCAACTGCTAACCACGAGGCCGTTTGAATCAATGTTTTTGCTTCGGCATAGCGTCCCTGGAATGTTCGTAGTCGCCCTAGAAGAAGGAGCGAGTTTGTTTTGCCTATTCCGTCCTCCAGTCTCGTGTAAATATCCAGTGCTTCGGCGATGGTACCCTCCGCCTCCGAGTATTTGGATCTCTCGAGGTGAAGTCTTCCGAGTCCGAAAAGGATGGTAGCCCTCCCCCGTTCGTCACCTTCGCGACTGTACACGTCCATCGCTTGAATATAGCACTCTTCCGCTTCATCCAGCTTCAATTGGTCTGCATGGATATCCCCCATCTCACCCAGCACATTGGCTTGGCCGGAGTCATTACCGAGTCGCCGATAAATTTCAAACGCCTCGGTAAGCAACCGCTGTGCTTCCTCAAACTTTTCTAATCCCGCCTGAATATTTCCGAGTCGCAGAAGGCAGTTCGCATGGCTGAAATCCTCCCCCAGGCCTTCGTAGATCGCCAATGCTTGGTCGAATAATTCCTCTGCGTCCTCGTGCTTACCCAGTGCCTGGGAAACCTCTCCGAGTGAGTAATATCCGTTTGCTATTTGTACTTCTTTGCCGAGCTCGAAGCTTAGCTCCAGAGATTCCCTAAAGGACTTGTCTGCCTCCCCAAACTCCGAACGAGCTTTCTGGATCTCCCCAAGTAGGTGCCATGCGCTCATTTTCATCCAGGTATCCCGGAGCTCTGTCGGAGAGGCCAAAGCCTCGTTGAGACACTCCTCGGCTTCTGCATACTGATTCATCGCGTGGTGGACTTGTCCAAGAACAAGTAACGTGTTCCCTCGATTCCAACCATCTCCAATGCGCGTGAATATCGCGAGAGCTTGTGAGAAATGCTCTTTTGCATTCTCGAACTTGGAACGACCCATTTGAAGTACGCCCATCATGAATAATGCGCGTCCGGTCGCCCTTTCATTTCCGCTGGCCTGTGCGACAGACAACGCATCGTTGAACATCACCCAAGCTTCGTCGTATTTCCCCCCACGTCTTTGCAGGTCTCCAAGTGCGATCATCAGTACAGCAGATCGAATTTTCGAATCCCCTGCCCCTTCTGCTCCTGGAATAGCGTGGGGCTGCAGCGGAAAGCGGGGTCAGCAATAGAAGTGCGGGAGATCGGGGTTTAACACTTACCATGTCCTGAAGACTTGCTTTGCAGTCTTCTGCAGTTGGTCTCAATATTGATTTCGAACGCCAGCAGCGAGTCATGAGCATGCAAAGGCTTCTCATTTGGGACAGTTGTTCATTCTCGTAAATTCGGGGAAGGTCCTCCTTCACCACTGTGCTTACGACACCTTCCAGGCTTTCGAGATTCGGGAAAGGGTAATTATCCGTCATTACCTTGGATTGGAATGGAGAATTGGCGTAAACGCGAGCGCAACAGAGTATTGAAATACGATACTAGTACACTCACCTCCCAGCAAATCCACCCAAACGCCCAAATATCACTAGCAAGGTCCGGGTCCTCTCCGGCCAAAACTTCTGGAGACGCCCAGCGGAAAGACATGTTTGGTCCGCTGAGCGTTAGAACCCCGTCGGAATCAGATAAGATAGCCTCAAGAGAACAGTTATCGCTTTGCTCGGTGTCTGGGAATGGCTGCGGGTTTGGTTGGTTTGACTCTGCCCGTAAACCCTTTCTCAAGACCCGAGCGCAGCCAAAGTCTGTGACAACGGCTCGGTACAAAGAATTCACGAGAATATTGAGCTGAAATATTTCTTGATTCATAGCTGTCGGTCTCGGTCCGCTCGGGAAATCAGACCTACCGATTTGAGATCACCATGACAGATCGGAGGATTCCGATTGTGAAGATAGCTAAGCCCAAGTGACACATCTTGTATCTGAATAAGCTGCTGTCAGTGTGTGTGGTTGTTGGGGGCCAAATTTGTACTGTGCCCACCAAAGAACTACGTTCCGGAATATCCCAGTCTCCGGAAAGGAGGAATTCACGGACGTTCCCGTTGGCTTCCCAAGGGGTAACAATCCACGCAATCTTCTTATCAAGATCCTCCACAAAGCCGAGTGATTCGATGATATTCTGATGTGAGAGACCGTCTAGAATCTGGAATTCGTTTATGAAAGCCTAACGCGAGTGGTGAGCCATCCGAGGAGTGATTACGAGATCCAACGCGAACCACCTTCAATAACTTCCCCACCTCTCCTGGGTCTTTAGCGCCGAACTTCAGCTTCTTGACTGCCACCTTTCTTGCTGGATTCGACGTGCCCAACCTCTTGGAGACGTAGGTTGCCATCTCCACTTCCCCGTAGCCACCGGAAACCAGCTCGCCTCGATCGAGAAAATGTATATCTTCGACCACGATACGCCTTTGGGACAGACCAGCTAGAATGTCTCTCTGAATTGATCCCACCGTTGAACAGGGTGACAGCGTACTTGAACGAGCACATCGGGCTTACAGGTGAAAATTTTAGGGCTAAGTCGTTGGAATCTCCCCTAGATTGAGTGCCAACCATCGTTTAGGTGCCAAAGGAAAAGATATATACGAGCCAAGTTGCTTTCAGATCAGCGAATGGTGGGGAACACTGTCGGTTGGGCTGGTGATCTTCCCTTGCCTATTGTAAAAGCCGATTTAATAGGACCTCGCTGTGACTTGCGCACAGCGCGCAAAGCGCCGTTTTCTCACAAGGAAATATTGCCGGGATTCAGGCAAAAACCTCGTTCACCTGCCTTATTAGGCAGGTGGAGGCAGGTTTTTAGTAGAGTTTTGTTCTAGAAAACGTCGCTTTGCGTCCTGTCAAACAAAGGCAAAGGCCTCGAGGCTTTCGTGAGTTCGAATCAATCACCCCCTCTCTTGAGAAAGTCTGTCATGCCCTTGTCCATTAGAATCGGGCAGACTCCCCGCTATCATGCAAGCTCAGGATGTTGGGGTACTGAGTCGGGCATCGCTGTTGAAGGACAGTGGTTATGGTGAACACGTGCATATCTATCCTGGCAGCTAGAAGCATGCATATAGTATACTTGTTCCTTAATCTCAGGTTTGTGGCATCAGGGTGAGTTCCCATAACTCGTCAAGTCAGTTAATGATGGGTATAAAGGGAATTAGATGCCTCGCCATTTCTCGTCATACTTTACAAATCGTTAGTTTGCCATTTATATCTCCTTTTGATCTCGTGCTTCAAACTTCTGTCTCTTCTTCCGGATATTCTGTTCAGCAACCCATGGCGCCTCATCGGATACGAGTTCAACCGAACAACCCAGGGAGAGGGCGGAGTACTGCGACGTCCAACCAACTCACGGACGACGGAGAAACCTGCCGACAAGCTATTTTCGCATTGTTATCGGTGGGCGTTGTCGTCATACTGTGACGGGACCCTGACGAGACTTACACGAACCAACTAAGCCAAAAACAACTGGGAGGTGGAATATTTAGAGGCTGCGACTGTGACGTGAATACCTCCTCACATATCTACCGGAGGGAAGATGCGCTTGACAACGTAATCGGTCGCCCTCGGCTTTTCTGAACAATAGGATAGCTTCAAAGACACACTGGTAATAGAAAGGGCGGTAAATGACCGGTCAAAGACATGGGACTTAGAATAGGGGTGTCGGTTTCCGGTTATCGACCGGCTTCGTCAGATCTATACAGTGGAAATCCTCGTTCAAGTCTCAACCGATCCTGTGGGTGCGTTTAACCTTTTCTTCCTCAAGCCCCTCCTTCTGAGCTCTCTCCTGCCTTATGGTTTCCGATAAGCTTAAACTGCTTCAAGCATAGAGGTCCTTCGGGTCGGAATTCAATATGAGCCCAATATCGCTATCAACGGCGAATGAATCGAAGATATGTTGCACTTTAGATTATTGAGACGGTTCGGCGGCTTTTGCAGTTTTCCACCACTCAACTGTGGCAACCAGTCGACTTCGAACGTCATTGGACAAATGTGGGATCTTGAGGGGGCTAGACACAATTTCGATTTCTTTGTGGTCAAGTACAAGCCTATAGTTAGAGAGTTCGTAGTGAATGATGGTTGGTTGAAGGAAAAACAACTACAGTGAAAATACAGGCTATGGGAATGCCTTGTGTGTCCACTTCCCTTTCTCCTATCCTTTAACACTCCTGCATTCTCCTTCGCCTCCCCTATTCCGGGTTCCCTTCCCAAGTGCGGATCTGGCCCTCCATGTCCACCCTCTGGCAGCTGTCTTCTTCTCGCCCTATCCTCGCCTCTCACCCGTGCATTTAATCCTCTTTGCCCCGGCGTTGCCTTTTTTATGTTTAGTCCTTTCATCTTTCTGCTCTGACATTGCATCCCCTCCGTCTGTCCCGCTTCGAGCAACCCAGCTAGAGATGAGTTTAAGCACTACGACGTTGCAAGGAAGCAGAATTAAATCAAACACTGGGAAAGTCGATGGATGCTAATGAACGCAAAATGCTGCCTGAAGAACCCAAAACAGCCTACGATGAAGGGTTCAGGGAATAAACCCTAGTGACCCTATCAACTGAGGATCGGTTGTCAGAAGGATATAAAGTAAAAATCAGACTAGTAACATCAGCTCAGTAGTAGGGGAAAGTGCATTACCAAAATCGGAACAAGCGTCGTCCGCGTAATCGCGCAATACCAGAGTCTTGCCAACCGCCCGACCCGCGCTCCATTTCTCAGGGCGCCTCAGAAAAATACACTAAACATATATCGTTAGCTCAACTCAACCCTGGCTATGTCCGTAAGGTAATAAGCCCCAGTGGCTCCATTAACCGGAGAATCCGTTGTCAGAAAGATGCAAAATCGAAATCAGACTTGGGCCATCGGTTCGTGTCACGGGGTACACCATTGGTCTGGGAGGCGTAGTCTTTGAGTTTAAGTTCAGGGTGTTCCGGTGTTGAATGTGGCACGCGGACTCCACGAGGGGCTAGACGAATTTTAGCCGGTGGCTGTGAGGGCCAGGATGGTATATATCTTGCAGCGTACACATTGCCATCTTTCCTTCATTCTTCAACCCAACCACTCCATTCCCACTAAAGCGATACTTGTAATACTATACTCGTTACCAACTTCGCCTTCTACTACGTCGTCCTATGAGGAGATATAATTCCAAATTTTTGTCAACCTTTCACGGCCTTCTACCCTCGAAGAGTAGCGTCTCCGATGAGACTAACTCCAAGAAACCCTCGGCAGTGAGTTTTCTTTCTTTCTTTCTTTCTTTTATTTTCCTCTTTTTCTTTGGTATCTAGGCGGCTCACACAACCGACGTAAATGTGTCACAGAGGGAAAGACTCGATGGTTTGGCAAACCTTAGAATCCATTTTAGCGCCATCGAGCTTACCGGTTCCGAAACACTTGGCAGCGGTGGAAAGGGAGAGGTGGTTCGGGTGAAATGCAAGCCGAACAAGGGGACTGGTGAACAAGTCGTAGCGATGAAGAAGCTGTGGTATCATGAAGGCTCGGAGAAGAAGTTTTTCAATGTGCGAAATCATGGAAAGATTGCCAATGGTTCAGGCCTCGCTTACGATTGCCGCTTAGGAATATGTTCATGAAGTGGAAGTGATGGCCAAACTTTCGCATGAAAACATTATTCGGTTGATTGGATTCGTCGAGGACCTCGAAAACGGACAGGCGTGCATAGTTGTAGCTTGGGAGCCGAATGGAAACCTTAGCGAATTCCTTACATGCGGAGAGTGGGCAATTCCGGAACGCATCTCTCTGGTGTGTATCGACCACGCCAGACACCAAATTTGCGACAGACCGTGAATGTCATCTGTGCAGATTAGGGATACCTTTGCGGGCATCAACTATCTTCATACACGTCGACCGCCGATCTGTCACGGTGATCTCAAGTCGGTCAGTTGCCTAACCCGCGCCGCATCCTCCCCATAATTCTGACCTCGCAAACGCTTAGCTCAACATTCTTGTGAGCTCAACTTACCGTGCCATAATAACCGACTTTGGCTCGGCTCGTGAGATCAATGTATCAAAGGCCGAATATCATAGCCAACAAGACCGCCGACAGAGGATGGAAGGTCCAGTCACAGAGGAAGCCGGGTCCCAGCCGCAAGTCAGCGCGACAGGACACCAATTGACATTGACGGGGCCTGCTTTTTCACTTCGGTGGGCTTCTCCTGAAATTGTGAATGGGGATTCTCCTGCCCTACCGAGTGATATTTGGGCAGCTGGGTGGGTCTGCTGGGAGGTGAGCTGAGCGAGAAGGATCTTTGACCTTCAGGGTCTTTTCCCCTTTCATACGGAGCGCTAAACCTTAAATTTTCGGCCTTTTCTTTTCCTAAGGTCATGACGAATAAAGTTCCATTTTCTGGATTGGAGGCGGCTGGCTCCATTACGATTAGGGTGATTAAAGGGAACGTCCCTTTGGTCCATGAAGACTCTCAACTGGCGCAAGTAATCCGTCTTTGCAGTCTGATGACAGACTGCTGGAAGTTGGGCCCGAAGGATCGGCCAAGCGTTGGCGAGTGCGTTAACGAGGTTTATTCGATGGTAAGCCTCACTGCCATCCCGTTGCCTGAACTCATAATGTACATCTCTATATAGCCGTCAGCGGCCCCATACGACAGAACGCTACCAGATTCGTCACAGCGCTCATTTTGGGCCTTGATACAGAAGGGACTCTTGTATTATGCCCAAGCCGATGTTCATAATGCCGGACCTTTTTTTAAGGAAGCGTTGGAAATTGCGATCCATTCAGGCGATGAAAGGGCACAAGCGTCGGCTTTGTCCAGGCTAGGAGACGTCTACCGTATTCAATCGAAGAATCCTGAGGCAGAAGAAACCCTTAACCAAGCACGGGAAATCTACACCCGTATAGGCGACGAAGTTGGCCAAGCAAATGTCTTGAATAAATTGGGCCATCTTTATACTGCTCAAGGCAGGTACAAGGAAGCTGGGGAGCTCTTAATCAAAGCAAAAAATATTTACATTCGCGCTGGAATACCAGTGGGCCACGCCTACACCTTACTGGAGATGGGAGCCACCTGTCGTTTACATGGCCAACTCGTCCTGGCGGCCGAGTTCTACGTTAAAGCTCGAGACATCTTCATTCGTGAAAGAAATAGTCGGGGCGAGGCATTCGCACGGGAGTCACTCGGGCAAATCCAGATCCATGGTGGAGAATCCAAGCGGACTGAGGCCGAACAGAACTTGGGTCAAGCCCTGACGATATTCATGCGCATCGGAGATTATTTGGGTAGAGCGAACACACTACGGTCTATCGGCCACCTCCGCCGGACACAGGGACGCAAAATCGAAGCCGCGGCACTGTATGCAGAAGCGAGAGACTTCTATCATCAGATCGGCAATCCTGATAGCGAGGCCAATGCTTCATTTTGGCTAGCGAAAGTTTCGGAACCAGAAGAAGACCTTTCGGTAGCCAACTTTGTAATTGATTAACTCTCTCCCTCTCTGCCTTTACGATTTGATTTTGGTGATATCCCGGAAAACTATCTTTCTCCCTGAGAGTAATTGTGCATTTTCCTCGCGTCAACGGCCCCTGCTGAGGACAGCGACTTGCTATCAACGTAGTGTGGGAGTCAGATATTTGCCGTGGGGCTTCGTACCCTTTCCGCCGCCTCAAGCAACCGTGTTTCGTTCGTGGTAACGAGGATGTCCCCGCCGCTAAGGTCTTTCTCGCGAGTCGTGACGTTCAAGGCAAAGAACATTGCAGACATCAACGCCAACATGAGAAAGCTCCAAACAGACTGTTCATTTGGTGATACTATTTGGGAACCTCCAGAGCCTCCCTCCCCCTCGGAGAAACCCTCCGTCCAATCGGTGAGCCCTGCTTTATGGGCAGCATCCAATTTGGGGTGCCTCCGCCGTTGGGGTTGGGGGAGAGCCATCAGGGATTGGGCGGAGATAATTCAGGGTCCATCGCAAAGCGAACGATCCTCGCCAGCCGTCAAGAACAGCGGGGATAAAGGTCCGGAATAGATGGGCTTGTGGTTTCTTACATAATCCATTCTTGAAGATTTTGTTGTAATTATTTGTTCATCTACCTTTTCAATAGAACAGGTATGATTAATGAAAGCTCCGGGCTTCGACCAGTGTGGCAGTTGGAACAAGAATTGTAATCGGCCATCCTTGTAAGTAATCCAATACAATATAAAACAAATTCTTGATCAATGAGATGTATTCACCGAATACTTTGCCTTCCCTAATGTTGCCATCAACAGCGGTGGTCTGCAAGTTAATTGTGCTTCATGATGATCTCTGAGGTCAACTGAAGGGCCTTCTTTGCCCAACCCTCAGAGATACCAAAAGGGCAACCCCACCTATCATATGTGCTGATAAAGCAGGGGCTAACCAATTGAGGGGGGTTTCTCAGGGGTTTTTTTGAGAAGGAGTTTCTAAATAGTTTAATTCCCCCAAATTAGGAAAGCACAAGAAAATCTTATTATTTGATTTCTACTCTACAGCAACATTTCCGGCGAGTTAATTTGGAAGAAAAGAAAGGGAAAAAGAAAAGAAAAGAAAAGGAAAAGAAAACGGAAAAATGACGCAAAGTAGAAGACAGACTGGCGACGGGCGAACAATTTGCGTCATAATTCCTACAACTGCATCCACATGCGTTCCCCTTGATTGTGTATAAGAATTAAATAAAAATAGCGGGGTGCACTCGGCGATCGGGATTCCTGGCAACCGTGCCACCGCACCGTCACGATGCTACTTGCTGGAATAAAAACAAGACGTACGATTTGTCATCATATAGAGTAAATTATATATCCTATACGAGTGTAAATCGGTACCAGAAAGGTTATCTGGGTTACAGCGACAAGGAATCTCTCAGGGCAGTATATAGCGACTGCGATAACTATCCTGAAGAACGAATTTCTTTGATGACCATCATCATTGTCTGTGTTTGCCTCCGGCTGACCCCGGAGCGCAGCGTAGGAACGCCCTTGTAATACTTAATCCATTGTATTCCTTCTCCCTTACTTCTAATCGCATTCCCACATGGCGACTTCCCGGTCCCACGGTTCGCTTGCACTACCCAGCAACCGGCTCACAACAGGGCGTCACAGTCGAGGGGTTGAGGCTGGGAGGAAGAAGAAGAACAGCAATCTTGACTCCAAGGATTTTGCTTTTGCCTCGGCATAACCAGAGGCTCGCATTTCCTGTCCCCCCAAATGACGAATGTGTACATTGCCTTCCAACCCCCGCATTGAGCAGCCAGAACAAGTCTTACGACACCATGAACGGGGACAGTTGTACCTCAAAATAATAGGCAGACCTGCCTACCAGGAGGCTGGGGTCTGTCACCGGACCTGGCGATGTCAAAATCAGGTGATTTGAGTACACTCCTACATTTACTTAGCGGGATCGACCACGACCGCCGCAGTGATAGCTGTGGCATAGAATGGGTGTGGCGAGTTTGTTCTTATTTCGGCTCACATGTGAGTTTGTCCTCAATATGATGGTGCCGCGCCTCAGAGTGAACGCACTGGTTCACTGACATTCTAACAAAGTAAAGTCGTCTTACCCTGCTCTTTGTCTTCCCCTCGCAGTATCGATAGCTTCACGACCGATCTTTTGCGTGGGACGTCTGGTTATGGCAACATTATTTGCGAACACCGCGAGCGACGCGGGTGGATAGGGGTTTACGACGTGGCAAGTTAGAAGGAAGCAGTGCTTAATGAACTCCAAAAGACCGACACAGGCTATGATGAAGGGTTAGGGAATAAACCCCAGTGACCTAATCAACCGAGGATCGGTTGTCAGAAAGATGCAAAGTCAAAGTCAGTTCATGTCACAGGATCCACCCCCTGTTCAGAAGTCGCAGTCTTTGAGTTTAAGTTCAAGGTGTTCGGGTGTTGAATGTGGGCACGCGGATTCCACAAGGCGCTGGACGAATTTTAGCCGGTGGCTGTGAGGGCCAGGATGATATATATCTTGCAGCGTACACATTGCCATCTTTCCTTCATTCTTCAACTCAACCACTCCATTCCCACTAAGGCAAGACTTGCAATACTGAACTCATTATCAACTTCGCCGTCTACTGCGTCGTCCTATGAGGAGATATAATTCCAAATTCCTGCCAACCTTTCAGAGCCTTCTACCCTCGAAGATTAGCGTCTCCGATGAAACTAACTCCAAGAAACCTTCAGCAGTGAGTTTTTTTGGGAGGGAGGGGTACCCGGGTGGCTCACACAACCGACGTAAATGTGTCGCAGAGGGAAAGACTCGATGGTTTGGCAAGCCTCAGGATCCATCTTAGCGCCATCGAGCTTAGCGGGTCCGAAACACTTGGCAGCGGTGGGAAGGGAAAAGTAGTTCGGGTAAAATACAAGCCGAACAAGGGGACTGATGAACAAGTCGTAGCGATGAAGAAGCTGCAGTATCATAAAGGGTCGGACAAGAAGAAGTTTGTCAATGTGAGAAATCATGGACGATTGGCAATCGTTCGGGCCTCGCTTACAATTGCCACTAAGGAATATGTTCATGAGGTGGAAGTGATGTCCAAACTTTCGCATGAAAACGTTATCCGGTTGATTGGATTCGTCGAGGACCTCGAAAACGGACAGGCATGCATAGTTGTAGCTTGGGAGCCGAATGGAAACCTTAGCGAATTCCTTACATGCGGAGAGTGGGCAATTCCGGAACGCATCTCTCTGGTGTGTATCGAT
>WSTY01000337.1:5387-22263 GCA_019633465.1 Tulasnella sp. 417 | reverse complement strand
GTCCTCTATCGCGATAGTTCTACGGCCCGCACGTGGGGGTGCTCTATAGTCGCAAGTCTTCTTTGGATAGCTCTCTTGCCTCCTTATCGCACTACTTCCTTGGAGACATTCAAAAGCTTCAACCGGGAGGATCCGGCTACGAGATCCCGTACGGAACGACGGGGGTTCTACCATACCTCCTCGGCTTGGCTGGGGGTGTGGAGGTGGAAGATAGATCTGAAAGCGAGCTCCTCGAAGCTGCGTTCCAACGGATTGGAGCGCACGAGGAGGATCTGATGAAACCCATCATGGGCTTCCTTCTGAGCGAGGAAGCCAGGAAGGCGGGCGTCCGGATTGTTGGACCAGAATCGGCCGACCAGCAAGTCCGAGCGCCGACCATAAGCTTTGTCATAGTGGGAGAGGACGGGAAGACCAAGCGCATTCAAAGCAAAGATGTCGTTGCGAAGTTTGACTCTCAGGGGGGAGTGAGTCTCATTTGCTTCGCTAGCTCGATGATAGGATCTGCGTGTGACTCTGGCTCCTGCTTTACAGATTGGAATTCGCTACGGCCATCATTACGCTCATCGCCTCCTGTCTCGGCCTGACTTTGGGATGGATCCGAGCGACGGAGTGATTCGAATATCATTGCTGCATTATAACACGGTCGAAGAAGTTCGGAAGATCGTCGACATCCTGAAGCCTCTTCTTGTATCTCCCAACTAATTTGAATGTAACTTTGGAGGCTTGTGGCCTCTCCTGCCGCCTGCGGCGGAACCAAGTGATGCATCGGTATTGGTTGAACGTCAAGAGGGGTGGTGGTGTACATGTATGGTGCACCGGTTGACGTAATACCCAATTCCGATCGCCTATTGTCGGCTACCAATTAACGACCACCAACTGTCACCTTTAGCCGCCGCCATGTTTGCCGAGAATCACAATTTGACTTATTTGGTGATGCAACATGGCTCTGGATTCACTAGGCTCTACACGCCTCAAGCGAAAGTTCAACCACACCTGGCCGCTAAGATAACTTGGTACCCTAATAGCAAAGCTTACCGGCAGTTCTCCCACGCTTATTTTACGGATGAAGTAGCCGGTACGCATCAAGTAACACTCTATTGAATTCGATTCTACCCACGTTGAATCAAAGCGAACGCCATCTGACCACTTCCCTTCACAAACCCTTCCTTGCACAGAATTCCCCGCAGCTGAGGCGTCTCAACTCTTCATTTCCTTCTGTGTGACGAGGGTTCTATTATATTTGGTGTCCTTGAATTCGCACATTTCTGGGGCGGGGGACCCTGACACTTGTGCAACAGGGAACCGAGGAGCTGGATTATCGATGTGATTCAAGGGTACAAGACAAGATCATCCAGGAAGCAAACACGGTGAATTACATTCTTCTTCTTCTTCTCCTTCCTTCTCTTCTTCTTAACAAGTCGAGATCGGAGGTCGATGACCGGGAAACGTTGGCTGGAAGTCGGCAACCGGCGATCGGTCGGCGATGAGCAATCGAGAATCAGTAATCGGCAATCGGGAGCTAAGGCCCAACCCACAAATTACTTGCCAAACTACAGTGTTCTCAATACCACTATTCGTGGTGAGCTCGGAGGTTGGCAATCGGCAGCCGGCAATCGAAATCGGGTGACTCAAACAGGCCGCATAGCACGGGATGCAAGGGACGTCGAGACTTCACATCGAGGAAATGATTTACACGATTATACTTCCTTCGGTGTTCTCCTGACCCAGAGATAGACGGGTTTCTCGATTCGATTAGGTCTACGACCCCAAAGTCTCGGTGCTCCATATACAGTATAATGGCAGCTCTTCTCTGCAAAGCACTCTTTCCTTCTTATCACACCATGTGGTTAAGAATGACCGGAAGCTGCAACTTGGGGTCCCTGGCTACGCGGACAATTGCAATTGGGGTTCAACCGTATCTTCTCAACCTGACCGGATATGTTGAGGTGGGAGAGAGCTCCGAAGACGAGGGTCGATGAGGCATTTTGTCTTGTCGGAGTTGCAGCACACGAGGAGGGATCTAATGAAGCCAATCACTGAACTCCCCCTGAGCGGTGAGGCTAAGAAGGCCAGTGGCCGAGCCCAGATCGTTGGGTCGGAATAAGTGCGTCAGAGCTCCGACGGTCAGCTCCGTAGTGGTGGGCATGGAACAAAGACCAGGCGCCCCGAGGGTAGGGGTGTCGTCGCAGTGTGACTCTCTCCCGAAAGTGCAGGCTCTTACGCATTCGGCTGGTCTGACGAACCTACCTTAGACTAATGATTGCTCTGAGCATGCAAGTCAGCATTTGCTCAGGTCATTGCCACTCCCATCTGTCTTTTGTCAAGGTCTGACCTTGGGGCCGATCCAAATGTAGCCTAAACAACTTCCATTGGTACATGATAGCACCACCGAAGAAGTTCGAACGGTCGTCGATATCCTGAAGGGCATTCTCGTCTTTCCTAACTGGTCCGAAAATGACTCCGATATCTTACGACCTAATCCATTGCGCGCTCAAGCGGAAGAATTCCTGGAAGTAATCTCAAGGCCCAATAGAGGGCGCGATGCTGCGAAACTATCAGGTTTGGACAATCCTCAACTCGATTTCTGGAACACCTCCGGCTGTATTTACAAGGGATTCATCATCAGAACGTTATTCTAAGTTGCAGCCCGGATTTGATAGACGGATGGCGCCAGAAATTTTGACTCGACTAGACGCCGTTTATGTCGTTGGCCGTGGCCGGCGCAGGCTTTGGTGGCACTGGGCCAACTGGAGGACTGGGCTGCCCATGGGCCACAAGTGTTTCGAATTCGCTGGCCCTTGCGTCCGCTCTAGGGTCAGCTATTCTGTCTATTATGTGAAGTGACGAGACACACACCTCTTGAGCTGGGCTTTGGCAGCTGAGACTCGCATCTAAGAAGTGATCCAAAGTGATTGGGGAGGTGTTGTTGGCTGTCAGCACGAGCAAGGTCAGCACAACGCAAAACACGAAAAAGGGGGACTTCTTACAGACCGCTTTGATAGCAATGGGGCGGCTGAAGGAGGTGGTTTGGGCTCCTAACCTCAAACGCACTGGGGTTTTATCTGCGAATCTCGGCGTCAAATCCTACGTGCCTGACCGGCCGGGTCGCCGACTTAGCAAGCTCATGGAGCCGAAATATCTCTATATGCAAGTAAAAGATTGAATCAAAGGATTGCGTGACACAGGTGAGGAACAATTGCCAACCTGTTTGTTTGGGCGGAGTTGAGGGTGTCGATGCTCCGCTTGGCCCTCACAAGACTATCCTCAAAGTATTTGCCAGGGTCCTAATAGCGTGGAGTGCAGTGCTACGACTATTTGACGCGGGAATTAGTGACTCCGACTTGATTTGCCTTTGACCGCGGCTGATCATTGGTTGCATTGGAATCCACCCGCCCCGCAGGGGAGGCCAATCTCCATCGCCACGGGCCCGAGTATTCATGCTGCCCTTTCACTGCATGATTCGAGGTCCGAACGTTCTATTGGAAGGGCATAGCGGAGTACAAGGGACTGACCCGCCCCGCTTCTGGTGGACAGACCTTGCAACCCAGCCCAAACCCCGCAGGCTAAACTTGCAATTGCGAGGTTATATACTTGTGATTAAATACGTGCCAAGGAATTGAGCGAGAATGGGGAGTACAACTGACCAGCTCGAGAAGCTCGCGGAAGGAGTGCGCAGGCGGCTTCCTGCCCGGAATGAACGGGGAACACCCCTCGCCCTTTGTCCCCCCGATAAATCGTTTTGCAGCTACATTTCTAAAGCAATGATGGACAATGGAGGTGCGCGGCGGCCACGTTGATTCTTTTTTAGATGAAATTCTATCGCGATCGGCTGTTGCGCGGCGAGAGTTCTAGAAAGGGAATGAAGATTGCTTCTCAAGGTTCTGTGATACTTATTCATTGTTATACAAAGAAAAAGTCTGGAGCCGGAATCTCGGAAAAGGATCGCATCAACAAAAGCATTGTAGCCTCACGGGGCAATAGTACCCGCCGATCTCGCTAGATCGCGCAGAGCTGAGGATTTGATGCCCACATGACCCCATATCGCCGCATTATTATGTGCCCTTGCAATCAGTCTGATCTATAATTGTGCGTTTTTCTTTCTTTTCCTTCTTTGTGGGAGGAGGGGAGGGTCTCTCTTCCCGTGGCCAGATGTGGGTTCTCAGCCGTTCTGGAAACTGGCCAGCACGACCTCGATTCCGAAGACAAAGTTGGTGAAGCTGGTGTCAAAAATGATCAATATATATAGCATTTTAATGTGGCTGGCTCCTGACAGCTTCGGGAAAGGTTGGTTGCAGGGGAGGGGGGGCGGCAAAGGTAGCTGGAGAGGACTGCAGGAGAAGACTTCGTTCTGTTTTCAATGGACCTTATTAGGTGTTAGACATATGGAGCCGCTCAATCAGATAGCGTCCTGCTGGACCACGCATGGGCTGGACCCGAGGTTCCGAGGCCAAGAGGATGTCTTGATAAACGTGCGGATTACGTAAGCTCGCGAGAACGCGACCGATCGTATGGAACACAATGTAGATCGATCACAACGCAGCGCCGGCGAGGCTTAAAGGTACGATACATAGTGCTTATAGCTGGCAACGCTGTAGCCGGGCTTATGAGGATGGGATCGCGGGAGAGGGGTTTCTTTAGAAAGAGGAAAATTCAACGTGGGTACCAATTCTCCCGCACGCTACAACACAAGAGAAGCAATTAGACAAATCATTTTCAAATCCTTCTATACGGCGGAATTATAAAGGGAACATGTGAACAGTGGGCAATATTCTTATCTCTCAACCTGGTCGCCTGTTACAGGCATGTTATCGACTGGCCCCTCCCTTTGCAAGAATGGGCTGGGATGGTGCTGGATCCCATACTGCACTTGTTAATTCCGAATTTCCTTCTTCACTCATTTTGGGGCGATATAGCAGTCTAATCACCTCAGAGGGGATGATAGCAGGTGTGTTGTCCGATTTGGGAATCAAGATCCAAAGCATGGGGCAGACAGCCCCTTTTTAACTCAAATTACTGATTACGAGTGACACGTACTTGCTTTCCCTTCCAAAGGCCAGTGGGCTACTTCGAATACGTGGGGCCACGACCAATCCGCGCCGCGGATTCGGGCACTCTGGCCTTTCCCTCCCCACGTTGATGCAAGATGGAAGGCCAAAGAAATTTCCAATGCTTATCCCAGGACAAATCATGTA
The DNA here is from genome assembly GCA_019633465.1 of Tulasnella sp. 417. Lineage (NCBI taxonomy): Eukaryota > Fungi > Basidiomycota > Agaricomycetes > Cantharellales > Tulasnellaceae > Tulasnella > Tulasnella sp. 417. Next base: position 17,071 of record WSTY01000337.1, on the reverse strand, counting down.
AACTAACGGCGAGCTGGATGGAGCTTATGGAATTGGGGTCGTTCAGGATCGACGGCGCCACAGATTTGGGAGGAAGTATTACTCCGACTCGGTCATCTCCGCTCCCAACCTCGCGGCAATAGACCTATTGGCATTTGACTTGGTATCTTTCTACGGTAGAAGGGGGTATGCAAGAAAATGAATACCGAATGTGATGCCACGACCCGGCCCGAAGGCTGCGTTCGTGGACCACCTCGCCTGATGTGGGAAAGATCTTGCCCCTTCAGGTTGAAGGCCAAGACTAGCAAGAGTTTCATAAATTAATACGGACACCTGAAGCACGCACTATATGCATAGTTCCGAGACTTATTAGCGAGCCGAAGGTTAACCTGCGCGGAATGAAATGTCGTGTCCGCCGCCGAGAACCGGCCAAATGACCAATCAGATTGAATAGATTTGGAAGACATCCATAATTCCGAGGGACATCTGGGACGACGAGATGGGTCCCCGTCGGCCATAATCTCAATGCCCCCTGATCGAACAAGAGACGAGGATTTGGATTGCGGATTTTTCATACGTAGCTGGCTCTCAGAGCAGCTAGAAACAACTCTTCTTCGTGACGGATGTGGTGGAGATCCATCCGAGAGATACGCCGCCAGGGGAGTCCGACTGAGGTATGTAAGTGCTGAGCCTAGCGTACGATGACTCTTGCCCAACGTGACGTGCCCATCTGGGGTGGGTTCCGAACAAGTGTAGACGTTTGTGCAAACTAACTTTGATCTCTTTTTGCCTCTAGTTCCAAGATTCTTTCGTGCGGGGGAGGCGGAATGATGTGGAGAGCACAGGTGCGGCAAATCGAGAAACGACCAGACACAGAACAGGGCTTCCAATCAGGTTACCAGGTAATCATGAGGTCTTTCGAACTCGGACATCTAAGCCCGTCGATAATATCAGGTCCGTGTGCCAACATCGCATCGGAAATGAAAGGTTGGAATCTCGACTTTCAGCGCATATCCTTTCCCTCGACAGCCTTCCTGAGATTAACAACCCTCTCAAGATACTGGGTTGATACAAAGTAGCAGCGCGGTTCTCCGGCGGATTTCCGACCATGATAAGGTATTGGTCTTTAGTCCTTTCTCGTACTGGTGTATACCGAGAGAAGGCCCAAGTGTACTTGGAAGGCGGCGGGCGTCAATCTGGAATCGGTTTAGTGGCCGCCGATCCGGTGTGCACTGATAGTCAAACTCAGCATGCCAATCCATCCTCAGGCATTTGGGTGCATGCAACGTCCAAGCGTCGTTCTGGCGGTTCTCCAGGCTCTCTCAGACTTGAATAGGTTTAGATCAGGATTGTGGAAAAATTAGGGATGGTGCTGATCTATGATAATCGACCAAGCCCTCTTAAGAACGTACTTGCACTTCGCTCTAAATATGAAGCAACGAGGCTGTCCCCTTCTCTCCCGAGGCTCCTCGCAAGATCATGCATGCCTTGAATGTGTGCTCGTATTTCGTCGGAATAATTCAGCATAGAAAGATGTCTAGATTGTCTCCGGAACTGACTGTAGATTCCCATAGCCGGTATTTGCACTGTAAAGGCTAGGGTACTCCCAACAGAACTGTTGCCAGTGCACCGATTCCCACGCTTGTTTCCCTATGACGCTTTGTCCTGCTTTTGCTGATACTGGATCCTCGTTTCTATCTCTATTGTGTGTGCTTTTTCTTACGTTGGTAATTAGTCACTGTTCCAAGGCATATCGCTACAAACTCGTTTTTGCCCGATACTTGGGCTTCACTCTCTCAAAGAGCCGGAACACGAAACGGGCTTGTTGGGCGAATCCCGTCTGATGGAGATGGTTCAATATTGCAATGGCATCATCCATAGTGAAATGAGACACCAATAAAGATACAAAGGCGACGAGGATAAAAGATAGGATACGTAGAGAAGATGGAGAGTCCGACTCTTCCTCGCTCTTCTTTACTCGCAAAAGCTTGTCGTCGGGTCTGGTTCAGGGACGGGAACAACAGGCTGGCCGGGGATTCCGTCTTGAGGTCGAGTGGAGACCCCGGAGGAACTATGCAAGTGCAAAGCCGGATCCAAGGTTAGTCATCTTATAGAAGGGTCTCAAGTGCATCCCAAGGAGCTCCAAGGGGGTATGCCTCTGGAGACGTACCTAGCAGTTGTAGAATGGTTAGTACGATCTGACATGCAATCAGGAGGGTGGCGTTGCTCTGAGTAGGCTCTGGTCCAAAGAGTGGGTAGGTTAGGGCTTTCTCGGAGTAGGAGGGGGAGGGGAGAGGAAGGGGGAAGGAAGAGGAGGGAACGTACTTGTGAGGGAGGAGTTGGGGAACCCGTTGACGGGATTGCACCCCATTCAAGAGATTCAACTTTATACGATTCAAACCTATAGTAACAGCACAGAATCAAATGGGAGTCATATGATCAATGGACCCGAAAATAACAAAGCTGGCCCAGGGTTGGGCACGCGAAACCGGACTGCTTCTGTGATATGGTTGCAGCAGAAGGAATAACAATCAGCTGCTTGGTGCGATGCGCCCGGATAGTAGGAGTTAGGAAGGGGGAGACGGGCCGAAGTTCGTCGTTGTTACTCTGAGGCCTGTCAGAAGATGACTTCAAGTGCACACACAGATTCTACCTATCTCCCATGCCTTGCGCCGAGGGCGTGCAGCGCGCCATACTTTTGGGGGGTGACCGTAGATGTGAAACATCCGGGCACGGCGCGGCGAAACTGCGACAGTTCGAGTCACTGCTCCTAAGATTTTTCATATCTTCCCAAATACACGACCAGGGTCTTCGTTTTGATACGATTCGCTTTGGGTTGGCGTGCTGCAGTTCCTTTCGATGCATGGCGAGATGAAGGGGGAAACCTCGCCGAAGAAGCAGATAGAACGAATTTCAAATCCCAATTAAGCGATTGCCTTCGAGGCCAAAGCGTCATTTGTGAAACCTTATGAACGAAAGCCCGCATTACTGGCTAACCCATATCACAGGATCCAATAGAAATCCAGGAATGAGTGAGTAGGCGGAAAACACTGAAAGCGGTTGGTATTATAAGAGGCTAGTATGATACGAACTCAGGATAGGGGATGCATGGCTCGAGATTGTCAACATGGTATCTAGGTGGCGTAAGTCACCCCATGACACCCTCGATAGATAACAAAGTTTGGGGGGCCACTTAAAGGGTAAAGCACGGGTGGCTCCGGTTTGTGAAGAGGTGAGCAGCGAGCCGCGGTGGGTTAAACGGCGTGGCACTCTCCCGATCCTTTTCTTGATGCACCCAAAACACGGTCCCCTCGCAGAAATGTTCTATATATGTGGTTCCTTGGAGTAGGGACGCGTTGAGGCGGGTATCTGCTAGACGAGAGTCGTCTGGCTCGGAGCTTGGGATAACGTACCTCCCTCCAGGGAAGCCAACACTTCACCCATAGAGATAAGAGTATATCTCTATTCTAAGCGCTTGTCACAAAAGTCTAGATTTTGAATTCGGGATCACAAGATTAGATCCTAGAGGTTGGTGTTGATGTTTCCCAGTCAGGACAAGTTTTGGTCTAAGACAAACGAGGATAGTCATTATATCCTATCGCGATTATCGTGTCGAGTGATCTTCATGATTTTACGCGTTAAGAGGATCCCAAACTTTGGCCGGTGAAGGAACAAAGTAGGATTCGAGCCGGAGGACGCGCGCGTGATCCCTCGTTCGCTCTGAGCGGATTTCTGAACAACGGCAAAAAAAAAGCTCGAGACTCGACCTGTCTCGGATAAAATACCTATACGCAATGAGTTTGGCCCGAGGAGAGGCCACCAAGTCAGAAGCGGCTGATAGCCTCGTGAGAGCGACAGGCACAATGGTTGACTCGGAGTATGGTGACTTAGAATAAAGCCTAGCCCAAGGAAAGTGATGTCCGAGGTACATGTCGGAACAACCTAGAAATCCAGCGAATGTCAAGGTCCGAGGGGGAGACCACTTGGCAGGCGAGGTGGATGTCGACGCCGAGAACGACAACCTGTCAGACTTCGGACGTGGGATAGCCAGACACCCATAATAGTAAGCACGAGAATTCTAAAGCCAAAACCCCGGGAAACTCGAAATGCTAGCCCAGTCTTACATAGTGTTGTTTGGTGTCGGTAGGTGGAGGTGGGGTGGTGTTGGTTGCTTGGGGCTGGAGTCGGCAAGCTTAATTAAGACGCGCGCCGAGCCGGTTTCCAGAGTAATTGCGCAACCGGTCAGGGCGACACCAGGAAGAGCACGCCCTTTGGGAAAGGGAAAATAAATCCCACATCGAAGGCACCGAGACTTTTCGAGACGGACCGAAGGGGAGTTTTTTTTCCTTCTCGTAGATGTACCCTGTCAGCGTACAAGTCAAGCCGGATGGTGCCGAGGACGCGTAGCGCGACGGCGCTAAACCTTGTTTGTTTATTCTTTTCTTCTGTTTATTTCTCTCGTCTCTCGTCCCCATTTCAACGTCTCCTTTCTAACGGTTCCGTCCTGTTGGTCGTCTCCATAAGGTTTCGGTTTCGTTTTTTTCTCTTTTATACTGTACTGTTTCCACTCTGGGATACCTCAGTCGATCTGCCAATCACTGAGGTATGCCCCCTTCCTTTTTCCTGTCTTACACCTGTCCTGACAAGTCCCTTCGTATCCTAGTGTCATATTCTGACAGGTGGCTACCTAATACATCTAGAGTCGATCTGCCAATCACTGAGTGTTATATTCTGACATACCCCGCATTCCAGCGGGTTGGACAACTTTCCCTCATTGTCCGTAACGCGCCTAGAAATACCCTGTGTTAGAACTTTCATCCGTTGGCCACGCCCTCCCCAAGCCGCCACCAAGCTCCACCCAAGCCTCGGCATTCCAATGCTGCCGAGGACGTTATAAGAGCTATCCTTGATACACTGCTCGCCTTGACCGCCGCAACGTAAACACACATCCTCATGTTTCCTATAGGCTAATCGACCGGGCATGAGCACGAGAGGCACAGTAATCAGGTTGATTTGGCTGCTATGCGAACGCATCAAGCGTTTGTTGGCTGCTAGCACGGGTTCTCTCCGCTTCTTCCTTCCCATAGCAAGCGGATAGGAAACACTATGTATATTACTTGAGTTTGGGGAGCGGTACGGGACGAGACCCGTGACGAATACTGAGCGTAACGAGTTACAGCAGATATCTAGAGGAGCTCGAGGCCTGGCCGACCGTCGAACAATTGACGCTCCAGTTTCCACCACTTATAATCGTAGAGAGATAATTTACCACGCGAAAGTAAAGTTCTGCGCGCTTGATTATGATAGAAAAGCAAGGATTTGAGTACCGTTATGTCTCACTTTGCAATGTGCTATGGGTTTGATCAGGAGCGATACTTTCCGAACAAGGTGGTGCAGTGACCCCCAGCGTTTGATGCGATATTCGTCGTCTTTCCCTGCGAGAAGGAGGTCCAAAAGACCATTGTGATTGTTCATCTTGGTTCCACGGTTGCGTCAGGTATTTACTTCCATTCTCCAGACTTGAAATGACGTTTCGGTGTCCGACGGAGTTTCCGCTACCGTGATTCGGGCATCGGTGGTCCGCGTCAAAAGTGTTCTCCGACAACTATGTGGACTGGAAATTCCCCCAACGCAAAACAACAAAGCAGCGACCGCAGCCTCTAGCAGATACTGTACTACATCTTTGAATACCTGACTCCCCCAATGATGCCGCTGCGTATTACCCTCCAGCCTCCCATCAATTTCGGAAGGTTATCCCAATGTGACGACCCACTCCCTTACCTTGAAGCCGGCGACGTCTTCACGTGTACAGTGCATAAGACATGAATGGAAGCATTATACCTGCATGAACATTGTCAGACTCCCGGGTGTGCCTACTGGTGCATTTGAGGGGAGTCTCGCATCTCGCTGCGGTCGAAGATGACGCCGCCTTTGCCAGCATTTTCATTATTGTGACGATGGTGGTGGTACTCATCCCGCGAGTGAACGAGTCGGAGCGGTGCGCGAGTAACCATAATGGACCCTGAAGATAGGTACGTACATGGCGGATTAACCTAGTTTTGTTCGCCCCCCCTTTCGAAACGAGCCCGCTTGGTGGAATCGTTGCCGATATCGCAGCCCCACCGAGAGCATCAGACGTTCAGCTAGGGAGTGTCGCTTCCTCGGGGCTCTCAGCCCCTTCCGGGTGGAGCCGCCATGTCCGGACAAGGCCGCGACCCAAACACAAGTGACATGAACGCGCTTCGTAGGGATCTTGTGTATATATATTGTGCCTAGATACGTGGTGTGTTGACATGTGATGTACGAAAGGCTGGTCTGGGCTGTTAATTGGGATGGTGCCTGCATGTAAGACAACGTTTCTGCACAAGCGGTCACCTTTGTTCGTATCCGACCCGCTATGCCATAATTCTGATTACGCCCTGAGGGGTCACTCATGGTTCGTTTCTCAGACGACTCACAACGGAGGAGTCGGCAGACTCAGCAGACTTCTCCAGGAAGGGACTGTTTGGCAAGATCTGCGGGATTGGTATCGATTCTGCAACGCTACCTCGTGGTCCCCGGCCTTCCCTTGCACCCCACCCCTCCCTAAGATTTCGTATAGAGTACCAATCATATAAACACATCTCTGACCGTTATATTAGGTGGGTACTTGGGTTGAGGGATACTGTGGTGTATCGGGAAAGCAGCCTTCGAAAAAGAACAGGTGCGGAAGACGGAAGATATGTAGATCTCAAGCAGCACACCTATATAAGGGGAGGCACCCTCAGCCTCCCCTCAAGCTTTCCCCCGTACTCCCCTTCCAAAGCTTTCCACCCTTGCCATTGGACTTGCCCCCAAGCACCTGCTCCGTACCATATTTGGCCCGAATTCTGCTTTTCAAGTCTCTCACCGGGCGCAAGGTCAGCATTGCCGAAACACGGCAGGCAGTAATTGGCCGTCATTTCCCCTCCTGTCCTTCCCACCGCAAGGCTCGTCGCTCCGGAACTCCACCCTCCTCCCATTTCATGCAAAGAAATATACGTTCCCCAGTCCACTTTATTTGCTTTACTTCAAGAACGGGTTACATGGCACCGCCCCCCCCTCCACGGTGTGCGAAGTTCCATTGTGAATCACCAATAGGCTCGCTTGCAACCAACGAAGTCATGCAAACCTCGTCTCTTTGGCCTTTCAAGGTGCCGCCGCTTGGGACTCCAGCCGCCCTATGAACGCAAGCTCAAAGGATCTGCTCCGAACCTCATAGTCACCTTCTCCCACAGTATATTCCTTCCCGAAAATGCCTCTATAACATCGATGCGCGGTCGCGCCCTTGGGGAACGATTCCGATATAATGCCTTAGGCAATGGATGCGTGATATTGGTCGAAATCAACCATGATTGGTAGAAAACGGCCACGGTTCAGCTCCTCTGGCCTCGTGTTGACGGCATTTTCTCAAGAAAGAGGACCGACCAAACTAGTGCTGGGTCGGCTGAAATCCAAAGCGGGCAATCGGGCAGAATAGTGCGCCGGTGAATTGGTATTGAAGTTGGGCGCTGCCAGTCTCCTGGTCGCAGCTTGCTGCTGTCTTTGGAGGCGGCCACAGCTCTGAGTTACCTAGAAGGACATGTTTTAGTCGGCGATATTGGTTGTCGTGAGCTATCTGGCTCTAACTTGACCTGCACCCTTCCATCACTCATGTAGTCCGCTGGGTTCATGTTTTCGGCCAGGCGAATGCAGACGACACGGCGTTAGGGCTGGAACGATCCAGGACACGCGGTGGGCGTGCTTTCTCTGCGAGGCGAGCACAACGCTGTTCCAAAGAGAAGGCGAGAAGCTCCTGTTCAGCATCACATGCGCCTGTGTGGGCCGAGATTTTGCCTTGGTGATAGGATAGGGGATACTGAACGAGGTGTCGCCAGTTGGACAGAAACGCGAAAAGCCGGTGCTGCACTTTCGCCACCCAAATGTGGGGTTTGAGCCTAATCTGGGCTGCATAGTGTTATCTATATGAGAGCGAAAGACATAATTTCATTGAAAAGGTTTTCGTGTCGGACGAGTGTGCTACAGAGAGCGTCAGCTGAGGATGCATACCACGTTTTCTCTGGGCAGAAACATGAGCTTTCGTTTGTTCGGACCATTGCAACTTGGTCTAGCGCAACACTCTCCTCACCGCGAAGCCCATGATATCAACGATTAAGCATATTGCGCCGTTCCTGACGCCTGCGGCGGTCCTATTGTCACTGAGTGCGTCCAATTATCTGATCCGGACCTGGCATATATATCTGTATTTTGCCGTTGACATACTTGTCGACACCGCATTTCCTCTTGAATGCGCCATTTGTCCGCTAGCGCTGTTTCGAAAGTTTATTCGACTGGCTCGACATTATGAAGGAGGGACAAGAAAGCCGTTTGTTATCCTGGTAAGGTCTCTGACATTCGGCGCTCGCAGACCACTGCCCATCGACTACGCTATCCCCTCCTTGTAGATAATAGTCCAGTACGAAGGCTGGACGACTCCCTACAGTGGGAGCCGCTCGATGCAACTAGATTCGGTCAAAAAAGACCTGAAGCGGTTACTCGACCACTTGAAGTGTAAAGCGACCGTTCCTATCCGGCGTCCCTGGGTGCACCCTAACCTGTCCTGCCGCTAGACCGACATGGGGATACCACCCGAACGTGGTACATTTTGTCGGACTTTGAATGCATCTACGAAGACGATACGGGAAGGAAGCAGCCCTTAACCAGGTGTGGCTTACCTAATCGCGAAACGATTGTTAGTTTTACGTCTCTCCAGCCTCGCGATGCTCGCGTTCAGCACACACTCCCACGCCTCCCCCTAACCTCGTTTAGCTTAAAACAGTCGAAGACGCCACGAAGAACGGTGGTTCCGGCCTCATCCACTGTACGTTAGGGAAGGGAGAAGAATGCTTCGGTGCACGTGCTGATAGAACGACCATTAGATGGGGGCCATTGCCACTACAAGGCTCCTGGAACATCGAGTACGCACCCATTGGTATATCGCCTTTGACAAACCTAGTAACCGCTTTCAAGGGCTAGAAACCGGGGGTACTCTGAGTATTTACACCGAGACGGAGGATTGTCAGCTGGGGGGAAAGGCCGCATGTACATCTCATCTCGCACCAGCCAGTAGCTCAACCTAACTGTCGGTCTCCAGACCTTGTTTTCTGCGACGGGAAAAGGATCTACGGGGATGTAAGTCAAGCCAGAAGGCCCAAGTTGAATGATACTGGAACCGTTTTCAACAGGAGTTCTTCGCCCGCTTGCCATATTCCTCAAACGTCGGAGAAGTATATACCATTACAGTACGCTCAATGATCTTATAATTAAGGTTTTTGTATCTGACTGTTCCTTGTTCGATTAGCTGGTGCTTGACGTACGTTGCCTCGTCCCGGTCAGCCTTTTGAAGCGATGTCTAAGTGCCGTTCTCATTGCAGACCTGCGAGGCAGAAGGTTTCACCGGTGAAAAGTCCCCATCAAATTTTGCGGGACATACTCTTACTGGATCCTCTTAGCAAATTTCTTGAGCTTGCCGTACACGTATAACCCGGAGGGCCTGTCCATTGTCAAACCAACACCGCCTTCCCATGTTGGACCCCTTCATAATTTGGTTAGTTTGACCAGCGAGAGCCAGATTATGATGATCCTTGACATAACCCTACACAATCAGATCGTCCTCACCGCATCTCGCCTTCATGAGAAAGCACTTTCGGTCGAAGGTTGCGGTGCCTTAACTTTCTTCATAACCAAGTACCTCGATCGTAAGTCGCAATAAATAAAGGTAATTTAGAAGGGCAGTATGCAAAAACTAATTAACTATTTGGTAGAGTATCAAAACCCCTCGGCAGTCGACTTGGTACGGTACCTGGACACCCAGTTTGCGACGCAACCAAGGGAGGAGTGGCGCCAACATCCCGGAATCCGATCGCGTTATCCTTTGGACGGACCCTTCCATTTACTCCCTACTAACTCTATATAGGAAACGTGACTGCATGGTATGACGACTTAGCACTCTATATTATGATCTATAGATAAAGATAAAGGTCCCTCACGCTCCACGGCCCTCTATAATAAACATTGACCGCGTACTCCTACTTCTCTTCTGCCGCAGTCCTATGAAGGAGAGGATGAGTCGAACGCGGGAGTCCGTCTTTCCGTTATCCTGAAAGCCCCTCGCGTTTGTTTGTGGCTGAGCTCTTTTAGCCGCCAGCAGTCGAACCACTAGGTGATCACCTAGAGTAGGCACGCGTGGGCTCTTTTGACTGGAGCATTTAAACCTCATCGGCAAGCTTGCGACCTTCTATCAGCATCGTAAAGGAGGTGAAGACCTAAGTCCAGACTTTCGGTCCCCCACCTCCACCGGCCCCCCTCCCGGAATTACTAATCGTTTTTCCAGAAACGGCAGATCTGTGCAAACATTACAACGCTGGTTTCCAGCGGGTTTTCGAGCATAGGCGTTTCTTTCTCGTATCCATATCTGAAATGGAAGGCCCAGATCCACGGGTCACGGCGATCTTGGTGTATACGACTGCGGGAATGACGGTCGAGTAGCCATCCGCTCACTGATAGTCCAACCCTGTAAATCACCCCATCACCAAGCGTATTTGTCCATGGAACGCCCAAAGTGCGTTCTAGAGGTCCTCAAGTCAAGAAGGGTTTTGATATGGTTAGTTCAGGGTAAGTGGGAAAACCAGGAACGCCGCTGAGCACCGATATGGCAAGGAGCTGATGAGTTCCGCACTCGCTCTCGATCTGAAGCAACGAGGCTACCTCTTTCTCCTCCGAGGCGCCTCACAAGGTCGCGTGTGTTCACAATGCATGTCAGAATGTTATCACCAGAATAGCCTCTGCGCACACAGTTGTCTGGATTATCTTCGAAAAAGAGCACGCGTACACACTTATACTCTGAATCGTTCATCCTTACACTTGGCACGTCTTTACCAGTTCTGAGATCCGAGTCCCCATGGATGCCTGCGTCGAAGTGCTGAAGAATTTATACGAAAAATAGAGCAGAGCACTCGTGCATCGTGTTCAAATGACGTCGAGCCTCCGGGTTGAGCATCTACTTCATCGATCCCACTTTCAAGACATCTTACGAGAGGGGGGTTGCTCGATCTTGGTGTTCCTTGGATCTCATTCCCCCAGCGCAGCAAAAGCGGGTTCGCCGAATCCCTTTAGATGGAGCAGGAGCAATGACGTCATTCATGATGAAAAGATACACCAGCAACAACGCCAGAACGATGAGGACAATACAAGACAGGGGACTGGGGAGAAGATGAAGGGACCAACTCTCCCTCGCTCTTCTTCACTCGCAAGAGTGTGTCTTAGGCTCGGGTCTAGGCACAGGAGCAACCGGTTGAATGGGATTTCCGTCTTCAGGTTGATAGGTGACCCCGCAGGGACTATATCAAAGAAAAGTCAAACACCATGTCAGTTATCTTATACGCGGATCCCCCGGCGAACCTGAATACACGGCAAGGGGGTGTATGTCTCGGGCCACGACTCACATTGTAGTGCACGAGTGCTTGGTGTACTCAGACGACATACACTTAGGAGGGTTGTGTTTGAGGGCAGGCGTGTTATATATCTGCGCTCTAGTGTAAGAGAAGGATAGGTTGGGGTCGTTCGCTCGGAGCAGGAGGGGAGGGGGAGGACGAGGGAGGGAGGGGGAGGAAGAGGACGGGCGGCGGGGGAAGAGGACGGAAGGAGGG
>WSTY01000336.1:0-22284 GCA_019633465.1 Tulasnella sp. 417 | reverse complement strand
GAATATCTTAGGGAAATGATCGAAACGCTTCTGGATTCGATTCCGCGCATGTTTGCGCACGTAGTCTCCCCCAGCTCGGCTTTGTGCGCAGGATTGCAGGGTTCGCTCGCATCTCTTGTAAGGATTTCTTTCCCTCGTTCTAAATCCATCTTACTAACCCGACGTTCTGGTCCGCCATCAGTCTCGCACTGGTGGCCAAGTCATCGCATTCACAGCGTCGCACCCGAACTTTGGACCTGGCATCCTCACGCCCCGGTCGGAAGGAGATTTGTACGGGACGCCGCAAGAGCACAAACTCTGGGAACCCCAAGAAGTTGTGTGGAAGGATTTGGCTGAAGAGTGTGCCGAGTCGGGCGTCGGGGTCAACCTTTGGGTCTTCCCTGACAGGTGGGCCGACGTAGGCAGCATCGGTAAGTGGGACCGATCCGATACATTTGTGGGGGGATGAAGCGGTTCAACTCATTATCCTTTTCTATTTTCCTTTAGGCTCGGTCTGCAATACAACCGGTGGCGATCTCCATTTCCATCCTAGATTCCAACCCGATCGAGACATCCACATCGTTCAATCCGAGATAGCACGCACTCTCAGACGAACCACTGCATACAATTGCTCCGTACGAACAAGATGCTCCAACGGGCTGCACGTCTCCTCCTACATTTCTCTCCTCCACCAACCTACGGCGGATACCCTCACGGTTGGCACGATCTCCGCGGACCTCGCCATCGGTGCCAAATTGGAACACGTTGGAAACGGAATCAATGACGATCAGAGAAAGAGTGTACACATTCAAGCAGCCGTGTTGTATACGACCGTCGAAGGAGAGAGGAGGGTCAGGGTGTGCAACGTTGGTGTTAGACCGAGCTCAATGGCAGGCAACGTGTTCAGATGGGCGGATCAGGATACTGGAGTTTGTTTGATGGCGAAAGAAGGTAGGGCTGGCTTCCTCAACTTACGAACAGCGTCTGACCAAGGCTCGTGTGTCGGCCCTCATTGCAGCCGCCTTAACCATGAGCAGGAAGATACTTCCAGAAATTAGAGAAGACCTTGCCCAGCGCTTCGTCGATCTCCTCGTTGGATACAGGAAAAACTGCGCTGCTTCGACTGCACCTAGCCAGGTCCGTTTTCCAACGTCCGGATCTGCTTCGTACCTTGGTCGATGGCTGATTGGCAATGTTCTTCATGAAGCTTATTCTACCTGAAAGCTACAAGTTGCTTCCAGTTTTTGGAGGTGCAATTCTTAAGACCCAGGCTCTGAAAGGTAAGAGCAGCACCTAGTTAAATGTTTTCACTGCCATCGACTCTAAATTCGCACTTACAGGCGGGCCTGTTTCATCCGACACGCGAGCTACTTCTCGCCATCGAATCCTGTCGTCTGGGGTTTCAAGCCTCATGTTATACCTCTACCCTCGAACGGTCGCCGTACACGATTTACGCAGCAGTATCGCTTTCCCCGACCCTAGAACTGGACGACTCTCTTTGCCCGCCCCTATGCCCAACAGTTATTTATGGATGGAACCCGACGGAGCGTACCTTATGGGTGAGAGCAGGAGGCAGGCTTCTGAAGAAAAATCTTGGCACTAACATCATCGCGTCTCTCAATAGATAACGGCTTTGTTACAATTCTTTGGCTCGGAAGTAGTGTATCCCCTCAAATCCTACTAGACCTATTTGGAACGGATGATTTAGCAGCTCTTGGACCTGGCATCGTAAGATACGATTTCCTACCGCCTCTACTGACCGTCACACTGATCAAAACGGGATATGTGCAGTCCCGACTTCCAATCCTGGAGACCCAGCTATCGATTCAAGTTAGAAATCTCATTACGCACGAAGAAACCCAACGCGGAGGAAGGGTCGCGCCGTTCCTTGTCGCGCGGCAAAACATGGACGGTTCGGAGCTAGAATTTGGGAACATGTTGGTGGAAGATGAGAATAACGACATGATGTCATACGTTGACTGTAAGTGCTTTTTACGATTATCTACTTCGATGGTGCCGTATTCCTTATGCTCGACCGATTTACGCTTGTAGTCCTGTGCCATTTGCACCGTCAGATCAGTGATAAGGTAGGTTTTCTTCATATCGACCTGGATTCAAGTTGTTCACATCGTCCCTATCCCTAGCTCACTGCAGCTCAGCAAACTTGGTGGTAGCCCAACTCCGCATGCGACTTTTGGACGGGATAGATATCGATGCCTTAAAAGTGTATATGAGATACCTTACCACGTTGGCGGGATCGCGATCGACGCCGGTGTATCGCGTGCATGTATATCATCTCCTATAACCGAATCAAAGTATACCCGTAGCCTTATCAGGCTCCCCCACCACTATAATGACGTGACTTTGTCTAAGACCAGCAACGGTACTTCCGAGGTGTAGCAAAGGGCAAGACTCGGCCACGTCTAGTCTCAGCTCTTACGGGCTTCCTTCCCTTTCCTTGCCCTACCGTGCGGTTGGTTGGAGATGACCGGTCTTGCTAAGGGATAGCAGGGTGTCCCCTTCGAAACTGCTGTAATGGGTTCATTGTGTGACTGACGCATTAATGTTGACGGGCCTGGGGTGATTTTGGCCCTTTCCGAGGCTTCAAGCCAGTACGATATCCGAGTCGTTAGAGCGTTTTGCGAATAATAACATGCAAATCACTAGATGATAGCCGGAACAGTATATCCAATTATGATACCGAATACAACAAACAACGATTAACAATGATCCAACGGCGAATACAACAGAAGCCGTTGCCGTCGCAGAGGGGAAACGAAGGAGAAATGGTACAATAACAAACAATGGGAGGTATAAGAAAGACGAAGAAATTGGATTGGATTGATTAGAATGATGGAATTTAAGGGTGAGCAAGACCGATGGTCTGATGGGATGAGCAGAGTGGGTGGAATGGAAGAGAAATAAGCAAAGGGAAAGGTCAACCAGGAAGGGAACAAAGTCGAGAGCTTGAAGAGAGAGAAGCAGCGAGAAGGGACGGATTGTAGCAGAAGAGTCTTGAGACGCTAGGGCAGCAGAGAGAGTTCGAAGTCCAAGCAGGAAGGTCGGAAGAGGTTGAAGGTGAGGCGGTTTTACACGTCGAAGGGCGCACCAGCATGCTGGTGCTGCACACTTGACTGGACGGCACTGAAACCTGCAGTGTCCGCCCAGGTCCGAGCCTACCAGAGGCTTCGGACCGAATGTAAAACCGGTTCTTATCAACTTGGGCTTCCTTAGGGCCGTGGTCGTACAAGCTTCCTGCCCTGGACGGTGGAACCTTCTGTTGTATTATGCGTCTCGAAGTCGGGGGGGATAGTGAAGATGAGAAGAAGTTTGAAAGGTCAAGGTGGGACGGAGGATTTTGAAGACGAAGACGAAGGGTTTGTTCGTGGAGCGGCGCATCGGCAAAGCCTGTGCTGCACGCTCGAACAGACGGCACCGCATCTAGCGATACCCAACGGCCTAAGCCTACCAGAGGTTCAGACCGGGTGTAAAATTCGTCTCCGTCGTTCTAGTCCTCGCGTCGATCGCCATCTGGCGCAAGTTCCAGTCTTGCGGCTTGGACACGTCGAGCGTTCACTTGACCTTCTCGAGTTGACACCTACCCTGATTTAGAGCGGATCCATCGAAGGTATTCCGCTCTAATCACAGGGAGGAGTTGGGGGCCGGGTGGGGCCATGTTGTCATTTGGCCTGAGTGCGGCGCGGGTGGCGACGACACAGCGGGTGATTCCGATCGTCGCTTCTTCTGGGCTTTGGGGAGACTACCTTGGAACCCTGAGGATCTGTTTGAAAGCTGAGGTTTCCTGTTGAGCGAAGAAGTGTAAGATGGGTTATCGAGCATTGACTTACTGCCTGGTTGTTGAACGTTCGAGGTTGGTGTAGTCCTCCTCCAGAACCTGATGGCGGAGTCGATAATGATGAGGATCCGCTTGGCTCTCCCAATGCAGGGGAAGGAGTTCGGTCTGGTGCTTGTAGGTTTGAGGTAGTCCCTTGGACTAGGAGGAGGTCACGGCGTTAAGCGATACTGGTGGAACTCTTCTTGTTAGGCTACCTACGAAACTCACGTTTTCGAGATTCGATGTCCTCCTCGAGTTTTCTTTCTAGTCGCTTACGCTCTCCCCCATGACTCTCTACTTCTCTTGTGATGTAGCCCTTGAGGGGTGTTGTCTTAAGTCGGGATTTCGGGAGTGAGGCCACGCCATCTCTCAATCTCCCGGGTGACTCGTTCACAGCTTCGGTCTCCCCGAACGTCGAGTGGTGGTTCGGCAGTTGCTACCTCCGCTGGTGAGCTCGGACCCTCTCCAGAGAGGGGGTTTGCCCCACGACGGGTTCGACGCTCTCCTCCAAGTACGGCCTGCGTGGTGGAAGAGGGGTGGGGTGCAGGATCGTTGGCGGCCGCGAGACTACTTTCGCGGTTTGGGCCTGTTTAAGAAGGTCCTTGAGATTATAGTCCTTCTGTTGAGGTTTGCCATAGTCAACTGCGTCCTTCCTGACATGGCGCGTGGTTCGGTGTACGGGCTCCTCCGCGTCCCACCACCTATTTCGCGCCTCCATCCTTGGCTGTTTGGTCTTTGCATGAGCCTTTGCGACTGGAACGCGTCGCTTTTTAGCAGGTTGGAAGCTGGGGACTCTTGCTGGGTGGCAGGGGGAGTGGGTCGAACGAGGGCTTGGGCGTTCGGCCGAGTCGAGCGAATGGCTCCTGTTTCCTGGGCCTCGCCCCATTGGGCGTCAGGTTCGATTGCTCCTGCTTCTAGTTGAGGGGTGCGGACTGTGTTCTGGGGGTTGATTGTCTCATTTGCAGCAAACTTCGCCAAGGACGGGTTAAAGGCAAAGCTTGATTTGGGATATAGAGCTGGAGTGGTGAGCGGTACGCTTGCTGGGGGAAGCCCACCGATAGAAAGCGTATTTGCGCCGAGATATTGATGAGCGGGAGCCGGGTGTTGAGGTTCGTAGCCTTCGGCAGTGAAGGGACCTGGGGCTAGGTAACCGACACGCTACAGCGATACTTAGCCAAGTGCAAATAAAGACTTCGGAAGGAGAAAGACCAACATTATCCCAGGGCCTAGTTTCATGACTCCGTGGAGCCTTGTCACTTGCTGTATCACCATCCTAGTGTCGCAGGTGATGTCAGTGTCGGTCCAGCCGGGTAACTGGAGAGATCCCGATCACCTTTTTGCCCGATCGGCTCGGACGAAGGGCCTTCTTCAACTCCCTGAAGAGACTGAGAGGACCAGAACGTGGAGGGACCCCCGCCCTAGCTTGCTGGGACATAGTTGATCCGGTTTGAACAGCGGGCGAGGGCCTGGCGGGCAAGCGGTGGGGGCGGAAGAGCTTTCTAAGCATGACATGAACAGTACTAGTGTCAGAGTACTGATCTGAGAAGAGCGAGTGGAGAAATCTGGAGAACGACTCGTGTGGATAAACGTGGGGAGAAAAGAAAACGAAAACACGAAATTGGGGTTTTTTAGACTCAATCACGTGACACGCAATTCGGAGATTAGGACCGCTTTATTATCACCCCAAACCAACACAGGATATTGAAACGACCAAAGTGTGCAGAAACAGGGCATGGCTAATTTTTATACAGGTAGAGTTACACCTAAAGTCTCCGTCAGGCGTCTTTATTCCTTCTCCCATCATGTGGTGTTTGGGTTGAGCTCGGTCACTGCCTCAAACCTTATGGTCGTCGCCGAACTACGAGGACAACGTCTAGGTACGGCAGGGAAAGCCACTACAGACCGCCCATTTGCGGAACTTCGATCCAATAAAAACGATAGCGAGCGCTAGAGTTGGGACCAAGATGAAACCTCTTGTCGCTGTTCGTTGACCGGGATGAGCAGGATCCCCCAACTCGGCTGATTCGAGAAGAGCGGTTAGTCGCTCGATGATGGCTGACATGGCCGGCCTTGCGCTGGGCTCCCATGACCAACAGTCCGTTAATAGTTCCTTGATCGATCCCCGTAGTTGGGGGTATTTACTCCAGTCTTCGACAGGGCCGTTACGATTGTTGCTGTTCCAAACCTTAAGCGGAATTCGACGGGCGGGCAACTTGCCGTAAGGCAGTTCACTCGTCATAACCTGGAAAACCATCAAGTTATCTGTTAGGGCGCGTACGTACGTGAGAGGCGGAAATCGAAGGAGAGTCGCTTACCGTAAATGCTAAACTCCCAAAGCTGTAGATGTCGCTCTGGCACGACTTTGGAACTCCCATCATGCACTCTGGGGCCATCCAGGGCATGCTTCCTCCTTCGTCGTGGGATGATGTGTACATTCGTTCTTCGCCTACGATTTTTGATAAGCCGAAATCGGTGAGGACGGGTTCTCCCTGGTCGGTAAAGAGGACATTGTCCTGTGAAGAATACTCCATAAGACTCATAAGCGGACTTGAGACCAAAAAAGCCCACTAACCGGTTTAAGGTCCCCGTGGATCACGGGCGGGGTGCGCGAATGGAGGTACTCGAGCCCTCTTGCTATCCCGAGTAGCTAGGTAGACGAAACCGTAAGTGGAAGCACTACCAGGCATGGTGAATAGTGAGTATGCTCCACGCACTAGTTGCAACTGCTCACGCCGACCGCGAATGTTTAAGTTGCGACTTAGATTTCCTGCTTTGTACCAAGGTAATATGAATGAGAGATTCGGGGTAATAGTCCAGCCAATAAGAGGGACGATGTTCGGGTGGTTTAGTCCAGACCAGGTTACAGCCTCCTGCTGGAGGCGCTGAGCCAATCGATGTGTTAGCGGGTTAATAACAATCCCGAATCCACGAGGGGTACCTGCAACATGCGCTCCTTCGCTCGTTCCCCTGTGCAGCTACCCAGCATAACAGTTCGAAGTACTTTTACTGCGACCTAGAATATTAAGGTTCAATGTAGCTGAGTACTCGGGGTGCGATGTCACCTCGACAACTGACCTCAGTAAGCAGGGGTGCTTCTGAAGGCCTGCAGAATCGGATTTTATACCGCCAGACATCGCTAAATGAGCCACCAAAAGAAGGACCGGGTTCCGGGTTGCTAATGCATCCCAATAAAGATGGATTCGCTGGCCAAAAGTAACGCTCATGTGGGGTGCTAGAGCTGAATACTGGGGAGACTGGAGGGATAGGGTTAGGGAAGTCGACGTCCAAACAAGTCGAGACACCGACCTCGATATTCGCCCACATTGGCCTGACTGTTAGCAGCTGCGATGAGCTGTAGAATGAAATTCGAATAATGTATGCTCGTCATGGAGTGAAGTCAAAAAGGCGAGTCGAGACTTGGGGGTGATGTCGTCGCGGAAAAGTGATGCGCTTGTGCATGTCACGTGAGGTAGTTCTCGTCGTTCCAGGGAGAACTTTCGGCGCTCCGGTCTACAGAAGCACTCACGTGACATGCAGTGAAGTTCTGGCCTGGACAGAATTTGCTACAGCTGCCCAGGGATCACATCTAAAAACTGCGTGTCACCTTGAAATTTCATCATATGATGCGCCCCGAGTCTTATCAGGAAGGTTTGGCCCTCCCCCGGAAGGCGGCGCCGGCAACCTCAAAGTGGTGAGGGGGTGAAACCACCAGCGGGAAGGTGGGCCAAGATCGGCACGCACACGGACCGTAAGGTCTAAGGCAGCCTGCAGAGTAGCACGGGAGGTTGATGGTCTCAGCCCGCAGGGACCACCGGACACCGCGTGAAAACTGGCTAAGCAAAGCGAATGGTGGCCTAGAAAACCACCATAGCTACACCTCCTGAGGCCGATAACAAGGCCAGAGGAGGAGAACAACGCCGTCACCCGCCCAAACAGCGAGTACGACGAGAGGGACCACCTAATTCGATCATGCGAGAAGGACAACCCCAAACGACGGATGATAATGAACCCCCATGATCACCGTAGATACCTTAATGTAGAACAACAGTCTAATAGAGAGAGGGAACGAGACCGCTGACCGCCTACCTGGCGAACGCGACACGACGAGCCACCCAGTCCAATACCACACGGGATGAACGGGCTCCCGTGGTCGGATAAATGAGACCAACGGAAATACACGACACGAAGGTGAGGGGAAACCCCACAGCGAGTGAGAACAGCCAACGAGAACGGAGTTA
The DNA here is from genome assembly GCA_019633465.1 of Tulasnella sp. 417. Classification (NCBI taxonomy): domain Eukaryota; kingdom Fungi; phylum Basidiomycota; class Agaricomycetes; order Cantharellales; family Tulasnellaceae; genus Tulasnella; species Tulasnella sp. 417. The sequence continues at coordinate 14,232 of WSTY01000336.1, read as the reverse complement.
ACACCCGACGAAAGACCGTGACGTACCCACGTCAGACTAATAAAGGGAGGATTGAAATCGCCCTAAGTAAAACATCGAATACTGAGAGCCCACACTCACAATATCGATACGACGAAGCACACGATGTCGAACCAACAGACCTCCACAAATGATGCCGAATTCCCGTCCCTTTCGGGAAGTAAGGGCCACAAACGCAACGCGTCGAAGGCCTTCGAGCAAGCCCCAAAGCAAGTCCAACCGCCCGTGATCGGGGGAGTAAGCTGGAACCTACCAGAAATGAAGAGACGCAGAGTCGGCGGTGCAAAACCCACCGACGGAAACGCAGATACCAGCATGGAGGACTCTGAGGCCGTCGCAAAACGGGTAGCAGAGGAGAAACGAGCGAGAGAGAAGGCTGAATGGTTGACGGGATTCGCCTCGATCGAGAAACAGGAAGACGAAGGCGACGCACCGGGTGCCCTTCGTAAACTGGAATACCAATACCCGAGGTACACCCCATACTGGAAATGGATCGGCGAAGATGTAGGAATTGACGAGGCTGGGTCGGACTGGCTCTTCGACAAGTCCAAAAGCGGGCACGTATTTGTATGGGCGCAAGCCTATAACAAAATTAAGCCAGGCGAGGATACGGTCAGAATGACGGCGGAAGCCCTCACGAGGTCCGCCAGGCTCGGAAGGATCGAAGACTTCGATGCAGGCGACTACCTCGTCAAATCCTTTAACAAGAAGAACGGGAGTCCACACCCAGTCATGGTGATAACGTGCAGAAACCTGGAGGCCAAGAAACGTCTACTGGCCAACGGGGATTTCACCTACGAGACCAAGACGGAGATCGTCTCGGTTTGGCTACAGGACCCGAAGGCATTGGGGTCGCACGTGATCCTAGACTTCAAGAACGCACCTGCCAATCGAGACGCTTTCCTCGAGGGAGTCTACAAACTATTCAAAGACGTCATCATGTGGTCGACGGCAAAGAAGAAGGCGGATAAGCTAGTACCAGTGGACTTCCAAATCGCCAAGATCACGAGAGCAGGCACGGCGCCGGCGCCAGTAGCGACCAAAGGAATATACCGCCCTACCTTGCGCAAAGCGAAGGAAGAGGAGATAGCCGACGTCTGGAGAGTGGCCTTCAGACTAGACGAAACGAAGGCCCGGGAACTCGGCTGGACAGTACCCAGAAGAGGCGGAAGCTATAGCGGGAAGGGAGAGATAACAATAGAAACACCTCCCTTCTGCGAACACTGCATATCCTACTCGCATAGCAGGCGCCACTGTCAATGGTGGAGCGAGACGTCAGCCGCTAAGGACTCTAAAACTAGCAGGCCGAGGGACTTCATCCCCATGAAATGGGAGAAGATCGAGTCGTTCACGAAGGAAGACAAGGCCCAGAAGGCCAAGGCTGACAAAGGGAAGGAAAAGGAGGTAGAGAAACCCCTTAGCCGTGCGCAAAGTGAGACACCTGAGAGCCGTAGGTCCACGACCCCTCGCGCAACAAACTCGTAGCCGCGTAAACGCGTCACAACGAGAAAATGTAATGTTGAAGAGTACACCCCCTGCACTGAAATACATGATGAATGATAAATAGACCGCTAGAAGCGTAAAGCCTCTGAACCCTAACGGTAATACGAGCACACCCAAATCCCCTATTTCAATGATGACAACAATACTCACCCCTGGAAACGACCCGCCCTCGCAAGGCCTCCCGGGGGCCTGGTCAGACCTTGCTCAGTCAACAAGAACGAGAAGCCGCGTGGCGCCCGATGACCAGTCGGGTGAAGATCCTACCACAAGGGATGACGACATCCTACGTGCCGGAGCCACGTCCTCAAGCAATAATTCTGGTTGGCCCCCTGGGGCTGGTCAGAAAACGATCAGCCTGAGGCTAGGCACACTTAACACCCGAGGCCTCGAAAGCCGACGGCGAGAGTACAGAAACAAACTAAGTCGCGTTGTAGCGATGATGAAAGCTAACAAATGGGCGATAATGGGACTCCAAGAGACCCATGAATCGCTAGATGCAGCAGAATCGATTGAAAGATTCAACCAACGGGTGTGGGCATTCCCCAACCAGGGAGGCCGACACTCAGCAGGAACGATGTTCCTAATATACAAAGACTACATGCCGAGCGCGATGTCCAAGGGCGACATCACACACACCATTGTCGCCGAGGGGAGAGCACACGAAATCTCCTTCCGGTGGAACGCGTCCGAAACAGTGAGAATAGTTAACCTATATGCACCAAACGACGAGACCGAGGCTGTCAGACTATTTGAGAAAATAGGCAGACGACAACCACTACCAACCTTCATAATGGGAGATTTTAACCATGTGGAGAATGCCATCGATAAACTTCCCAACAGGGGAAACCCAACGACGAGGATACAGAACGCACTCAGGGAACTGAGACTAAACTCGCGAACGACAGACACCTGGAGAGACCAGAACCAGAATGTCAATGCCTACACGTGGACATCAGCATCACTAAATACTGACGGCACGAGGTCTAGATCGAGGCTCGACAGGATACTCACATCGAACCGAATTGAAAATAGGGTGGTACGAATAGACATACACACCTCCCAAGGCATAAGCGACCATGACGCAGTGGTTGCAGAAATATACGACCCAACCCTCCCTGAAAGAGGAGGAGCCAGGTGGCGCCTCTATGAGGAAGACTTCAAAGATGAAGTAGCGAATAGACAGGCGGAAGAGTGCCTAAAGAAGTGCCTCGAGAGAACGCGATATGAAAACCCGCTGGAAGTCTGGCTACAGACGAAGGAAGCGCTCAGAAATATATACCAGCAGCGAAAGCTGTCGAGAAAAAAAGATCGAGGAGGACGCCTAATTGGGATGAAGGTAGACCTCCGGCGAATACAGAGAAACCCTAACCTACCACAGGATAAGACTCTACAAACATTCTGTCTAAACCTCGAAGAAGCAATCAGGGGTCTGGAAGAGGCGAAACTCAACAAATCAGCTGCCACTGGGGCGGCACGATACGAGAAACTAGGAGAAACGGTATCCAAATACTGGTTTAACATAGGCAAAGCGCTGGTAGTGGACTCGACAATCAGAGCGCTGAACGACTCAGAGGGCATCTGCCAGACAGACACCCGAGGCATACTGAAAGCCATGAGAGAGTTCCACGAGAACCTCCAGAGACAAGACCCAATGACCCCCGAACGTAGAAGGGAAATAGAGGCGATTAAGAAAATGGCATCGGAGACAAAGCTACGAGACATAGACGCAGAGACCCTGGGCAGAAACCTCGACCAAGAGGAAATCCGCGAGGCAATCAAAGCATCCCAGAATGGCAAAGTGCCGGGAGAGGATGGGATCCCATATGAACTATACAAACACTGGTTGAACAGGGAAGAGGACCCTAACCCAGAAACAAGGGGCCCGAGCATCACAACAATACTAGCTAGAGTAGCCAATATGAGAACAAAAAGCAAAAGAAACCACGAATATGCCAAAGGCATCATGGTCTTTGCATACAAGAAGGGAAATAGAGAGGATGCAGGAAACTACAGACCCCTGACCCTACTTAACACAGACTATAAGCTGGAAACAAAGTGCTATGCCACTAGAATGGGCAAAACGCTCCCAGGCATCATCCACAGGGACCAGGCAGGCTTCGTCCCCGGAAGAGACATCCTAGACCAAGTCAAACTAGCAAAGATTGTGGCAGAATACTGCGAGGTCGTAGAAGAAAACGGATGCCTAATCGCACTTGACCAAGAAAAGGCATACGACCGGATAGACCATACCTACCTATGGGAAATAGCGGAAGCCTATGGACTACCAAAAGAGTACCTTGATAAAACAAAATCGCTCTACTGCGGAGCAGAGACGACAATAACCATTAATAATATGGCAGCGGAACCGCTCAAAGTAACAAGAGGAGTGAGACAAGGCGACCCCATGTCCTGCCTCCTTTTTGACCTGGCAATAGAACCACTGGCAGAGATGCTGAGGAGGTCAACGCTAAAAGGGATCAAGATCCCAGGTCAGGCAGTGAGACTAATAGTCAAACTGTTCGCCGATGACACCCAGATATATCTATCAAAAGATGATGACTGGGACGAGGCACAGACCATCACAAGAAAGTGGTGTCTGGCGTCAACGGCAAAATTCAATGAAAATAAAACAGAGGTTCTGCCGATGGGAACGCCATACTACCGAAGACAAGTCGGCAGGGCGAAGACGACATCGGGGAACCCAGAAGGGACACAATTCCCTCAGGGAACAAAGATGAAACTCAGCGGTGAACCAATCAGAATACTGGGAGGACGAATAGGGTACAACCTTGATATCGACGAGATATGGGAACCAATTGCAAGCAAGATGGAGCAACTAGCCCAGAAATGGGCAAAACGGGGCCTAACAATTAAAGGAAGGAAGCTGATCTCAACCTTCATAATATTGTCACGAGCCCACTACCTGACGATGACAAACCCACCGTCAAAAGCCATGATAGAAAGGATTAAGAAAGCCATGCGGCATTTGGCCTGGAACGGCAAAAAGAGGGGACTCACCAGACTGGAAGAGCTCCTCCGCCCATATGAGGAAGGAGGAATGAACCTCCCTGACTTTGAAGCAAGGGTGAAGGCAGCGAGCCTCACATGGGCAAAAAAATGGTGTATGCCAGAGGAATCGAGACCAGCATGGACCAACTTCCTGGATGAGCTACTAAAAAGGGTAGCTAAGGGAGGCAACGACCCACGGATGGTCACCGTCTTAACACAAACGTGGAGAGAACTCAGAGGTAACAGGTCACCCCTATCAAAAGAGCTGAGATCAATGCTGCTGGATATGGAAGAATTTGGGGTCAAAATAGAGGCCCCGAAATTCGATGAAAGGAGTAAAACACAACTGCCGGCATGGTTGTCGAAAACATCCAACATGCCCAAAAGAGAACAAAGCTCCAGGGCAGCAGTGCGCCTCAGGGAATTACACGGCGTCATGAAAGTTGGGGACTTATGGAAAGTAAAGTGGCACCCAACGAACGGATGCACCAGCCACGGCGAATGCCTAGAGATGCTCGATAGACTAGGACGCAACATGAATATGAAAACGTCCATATTCGCGACGACCCCAACCAACCGAATGACAGGAGTCAAAGATGGCCTTGACCTAACTAATAGAAGGAAAGGCAAAAACGCCATGGAGAGGACGAAAGAGGAAGGAGAAATTCTCCTAGACCCTGACGTAACTCACCGATCGGACGTAAACCGAGCGACCAGAGTATTCACAACAAAGGGAACAGATGCCCTAGACCCGGCATACAGACCACACGACCCCCAGGACAACAGACCGAGGGTCGAAATATGGACCGACGGCTCCGCCGAAAACAACGGCAGGGCAGATGCGAAATGTGCTGCAGGAGTGTGATCGACCGACCCCAGACTCATTAGCTCCTTCAGGGTACCGGGACCCCCCCAGTCGAACAACAGGGGGGAGATAGCGGCGGTAGTAAGAGCGTTACAGCTAGTACGACGAAACAGAGCCGTAATCATCAGAACTGACTCAACATACGTCCTAAACATGCTCGACAAGGGCCATAAGGCGGCCGAAGACAGAGGATGGCTCGGGGTACAAAACTCGGACCTCATCCAAGAGGCATTATTCCTGATGAGAACCAGGACCGCACCAACATGGATAAAGAAAGTCAGAGCACACTCTGATGTCCACGGAAACGAAATGGCAGACCGCCTCGCTAAAGAAGGCCTGACGAAAGACCCGGACTCGGAAATAATATTCCCCGTCCCTCCAATGTGGAAATACAATGGAGCGAGACTGGCATCCCTCTCCTTCCGAGACACGTATGAATGGGTGAAATACCTACGAGACAAAGGCCCAACTACCAGAGCACCAGAAATGGTAGCGCTGATAAAGGAAAGACAGAGTGAAGCCACCGCCGAAAGATCGACGGAGGGAAGAATATGGAAATCACTACGAGAAGACCCGATAAGACGTAAAGTCGCGGACTTTCTCTGGACCGCAATACACCAAAGAACAGTGTGCGGTCCGCACTTCCGCAATTGGGGGGGCGAATGGGAGGACAGACAGTTCTGCGAATGTGGAGCACTCGAGGACCTCAGACACATACTAACGGGATGCGACTCACGGGAGTGGGTCGCTACCATGTGGGGAGAGGCCTCAGCCATACTGGGACTGGCGGAGGCCACTTCGGGCGAGCAATGGCCGCAGCCGCAATATGAAGACATACTAGCAATAGGTGTATTCAAAAGGAGAAACGCAGCGACGACAAGACTAGTTAAGATAGTAGTGTCCGAGACGGCATTCGCAATATGGAAACTACGGAATAGCATGAGGATCCGGGGGGAAGAAATAACCCCCCAAAGATCCAGGAACACGATCCACGACGAACTGAGGAGACGCGCCAAAGTAGATTTGGACTCGACAAGAATACCTGGCCCTAGCCCGAAGAAGGACGAAAAACAACGACGACGGGTGAAGGAAACCTGGTTAGGGCTCGTAGCGGGCCCTACAAGGGAGCTCCGATGGATACCAAGCGATCATGGCTAACCTGGCCGAACGGTCAGGCTGTGCACGCGGTAGTTTCGGGATAGCGGTGTGATGCATCGACGGACCAGGACGTCGGCGGGTCTGAGAGCGATGGTACACCAAGCCTACCCCCAAACCGTGAGTCTGAGCCAGGTACGGAAACGTACCCCTTCCACGGCCCCGATACAACGGGGCCCTCGGCCTAAAAGGGTGTGGTCGGTGTTAGTCAAATACCCGAAGAGCCTAAGGGAAGATAGGGTGCGCCGGTAGCCATGCGGGGGGGTGTTTAGTGAGTCGGGGAAAGGCGCCTTATTGGCGTCACCTCAACCTCACACTGCCTGGGCCGTGGGAAACCGGCTGGGCGTTCGTGTAGCGAATTCACCTCCTCTCCGTTCAAAAAAAAAAAAAAAAAAAAAAAGGAAGGTTTGGCCGCTTGGTCCCTGAGATAGGTTCGAATCTGCCTCGGCCCAGGCAGGGCCCACGGTTCGCGTACGTCATCAGCGGACTTAAGCCGCGGAGGATGTTATTAATAGCAGCCTTGGCGCGGTCCGCTTACAGACCTCGCGGCCCGGGGCAGGTGGAACAAGCTACCACAACAATCGCCGATGGGAGAAAAAAAAAACTCTTGTTCCGGTTTGAACGGCAGGTGAGGCGCCGACGGGCGACGGACGACATTTCTAAGCATGGCGTGAACGAAGTCAGAGATCTTGAGGAAGAAGAGAACGAAAGCCGTTTGTTCAACAGTCAGAGATTAGCTCACGTGATATTCAATGTCGAGTTAATATCCTGTCGCCCTCACGTGGGCACCAATCAACGTATTGAACTCGTCAACAAACCTTGCCCCTACGAGGCTTCCTAACCGCACTTATGGAGTTAAAGGAATAATGTGGATATGGCGTTTTTGCATGTTCCGTTTACCCTTGTGCTCAAGGCATCCCGATCTTCCCCCTCCAGCACTGGGATGACGTCACTTTCTGCTCAACGAGCACTGGTTCTCGAGATGCAGAATGATATTTAACGACGAGCTCATATAATCTCACAGGTCGAGCTTTGTGCTTCCTTCTTCTCTCTGCGTGTCGTCAGTTGAAGATGGCAGAAGCCGTTTCTACGGTGGGGCTGCCAGGTCCACTTCTAGTCTTGATATAAGCAAATCACTGGCCCGAGCAACGTATACGATTATCAAAACGCCGTAAAGATTAACAAAGAAGTCAGAGAAGAATACAGCATCGACCGTTATGATTGCAGAGAAGCGGGGAAAATCAGACGGCCAACAAATCGGAGTCGCAGTACAATAACCAGAGGTATAACAAAGGGAATGGAATCCAATGGGATTAATAAAGATGAAATAATTGAAAGAAAAATAAGAAAGAGCGATGGCATCCGTTGGGATGAACAGGTGAAGGGAATGGAAGCAAGCGAACCGAAACGAAAAGAGAAAGAAGGAAAAACTTGAAGCGGACGACAGCAGCGATTAGTGATGGGTTAAATTAAGAGAGGTTAACGCGTTGAGGGAGTTGAGAGGGATCTTCCAAGGTGGAACTTTAGGGAGGATCTTGAAGACGGGGTGCTTTCCAGATTGGGGCGCACCAGCCAGCTGGTGCTGCACGCTCAACCCGAAGGCACTGATTCCAGCAGTTTCCAACCGAGACCGAGTCTACCTGAGACTCGGAACCCAAGTTAAAAAGCTACTGTTCGTCTTCGTGGATGGGAAAGTCGTAATGATCTTGCAAGTTCCTGCCTTGGTGTTGATCCCTCTTGTTTATTATACGTCTTGTTGAAGTTGGGCGTGACAGAGAAGAGAATACGGGCGAATGAGAAGTTTGATAGTCAGGGTGGAGTGAGGATCTCGAAGACGGAGAGGGTCTGTTCGTCGAGGGCGCATCGGCAGAGCCGCTGCTGCACGCTCGACTGAACAAGCACTGCATCTAGCAGTACTCACCAGGTCTGGGCCTACCAGAGGCTCAGACCATGGATAGACTCGTCTCCGTCCTTCTGATCCTCGTGCCGATCGCAGTTCGGCGCAAGTTCCAGACTTGCAGCACGAACGCGTCGAGCGTCCTCTTGTCCCGTCTAGAGTTGGTTCGCGCCCGGGTGGTTGAGTGGTCCAATCCCCGTGAAGACCTTCTGCCCGAACCAGAGAGACGGATTCGGGTGGGGAGGCCGCACGCCCTGTTCGCCAGACGCGCTGTCTTCATCTTCTGAATCTTCGGCGGTTCCCGGCTCCTGCGACACTTGAGCTCCACCGGTGGGCATGGCGTTTGGGTTGAGCAGCGGGAGGGGTTGTTGTGGAATCGGAGGTAGATATTCTCCTTGGTTCCCGGCGACGCTGAGTCGTTCATTGTTGTTCGTGGTCCCCAGGGTATTTCCTTGGCCTCGAGATCGGCTCGAACGTGTTTCGGGCTGCGCTCTTGGGCCTCGCACCTGCCGCAATGGACGGAGGCCCTCGGGGGGTTGGCGAGCTGCGAATTGACGGGGAGAGGGCGAGGTGACGATCTCCCCGTGCCACGAGCGGATGGACTCGTTCGGGCCGACGTCCACCAGCACTGGTTTGTGCTCCACGGCCCGCGTTTTGACTACCGGAGCTTCAGCTTCCATCCAAGGCGCCGGAGGCCCTAGTCCCGGGTGGGTTGGTCCGTTGGATGTTGTCTGGAGTGTTGGCCCAAGGGGAGTCGACGGCGAGTCGAAGGGGAGATTCCACTGTAAATAGTTCGGAATCGCGGGTGGGGTGGCGAACATCGAGCCATTTTGCGAAGGCCCAGCGATCAAAGGGGCCCCTTGTAGAGCGAGCAGGTAAGGGAGTGAGAAGAGGCCGAGAGGACTAGAACGCGGAGGGACCGTCGCGTTAGTTTGCTGGGCCATAGTTGATCCGGTTTGAACAGCAGCTGAGGGCCTGGCGGCCAAGCGGTGGAGGCGGAAGAAATTTCGAAGCATGACATGAGCAGCGTCAGAGTGAGATCTGGACGAGCAAATTGGAGAGCGAGTCTTGTGGGTAAAGATTGGGAGCGAAGAAAACGAAAACACGAAATTAGCGTTTTTAGAGTCGCTCACGTGACACGCAATGTCCGGAGATTGCCACCTCTTTATTATCACCCCAACAAAACCAATAAATTCAAGCAGTGTATTGAAACGACCAAGTATGCAGAGAGTGGGTATGATAAATTGCTACGAAGGTAGAAGTACATCTAACGTTGTCCATCGTGTCTCTTTATTCTTTCTCCCGTCCTATGACATTGTATGTTTGGATGGCCTCCTGGAACCCGAGAGCCGCCGCCGAAATATGAGGACGTCTAGGACTGGCAGGGAAAACCGCCCCTACAGACCGGCCACTTGCAGAACGTAGATCCAGAAAAAAATGACGACCAGCGCTATGGTTGGGACCAATATGAAACCCCTTGTCGCTGTTCCCTCACCGGGATGAGCATGACCCTCCAACTCGAGTGATTCGAGAACGGCGGTTAGTCGCTCAATGATAGCTGACATGGTCGGTCTCTCGCTGGGCTCCCATGACCAACAGTCCATTAACAGTTCCTCGATCGACCCGCGTAGTTGGGGGTGTTTACTCCAGTCTTCGACAGGACCGTTACGATTGTTGCTGTTCCAAACCTTAAGCGGAATTTGACGGGCGGGCAGCTTGCCGCAAGGCAGTTCACCCGTCATGACCTGGAAAAACGAGCGAACCACCAAGTTACTTGTTAGAGCGAGCTCTGTAGACATACGAACGAAAGAGACGGAGATCTGAGGAGAGTTGCTTACTGTAAAAGCCAAACTCCCAAAGCTATAGATGTCGCTCTGGCACGACTTTCGAACTTCCATCATACACTCCGGAGCCATCCATGGCATGCTTCCTCCTCCGCCGTGGGATGATGTGTACATTTGTTCTTCGCCCACGATTTTCGATAAGCCGAAATCTGTGAGGACGGGTTCTCCCAAGTTGGTAAGGAGGACATTGTCCTGTGAAGAACAGTCCATAAGACTCGGAAGGGGACTTGAGACCAAAAATCCCACGAACCGGTTTAAGGTCCCCGTGGATCACGGGCGGGGTGCGTGAATGAAGGTACTCGAGCCCTCTTGCTATCCCGAGTAGCTAGGTAGGCAAAACCGTAAGTAGAAGCACTACCAGGCATGGTGAATAGTGAGTATGCTCCACACACCAGTTGCAACTGCTTACGCCGACAGCGAATATTTAAGTTGCGGCTTAGATTTCCTGCGTTGTACCAAGGTAAAATGAATGAGAGATTTGGTGTAATAGTCCAGCCAATAAGAGGGACGATGTTTGGGTGGTCTAGTCCAGACCAAGTTACAGCCTCCTGCTGGAGGCGCTAAGCCAATTGATGTGTTAGCGAGTTAATAACGATCCCCAATCCCCGAAGGCGTACCTGCAACATGCGCTCCCTCGCCTGTTCCCCTGTGCAGCTACCTAGCATTACAGTTCGAAGGACTTTTACTGCGACCTGCAATATTATAGACCGATGTAGCTGGCCACCCAACAGGCGACGGCGCCTCCCAAACTGACCTCAGTAAGCACCGGTGCTTCTGAAGGCTTGCAGAATCGGATTTTATACCGCCAGACATCGCTAAACGAGCCACCAAAAGAAGGACCGGGTTCCGGGTTGCTGATGCATCCCAGGAAGGAAGGATTTGCTGGCCAAAAGTAACGTTCGTGTATGGTGCTAGAGTTGGATGCTAAGGAGACTGGAGGGGTTAGGTTACGCCGAGCGAAGAAGTCGACGTCAACAGCCACAGGTCGGAATACTGACCTCGATATTCGTCATTTACCATATTATCGGCAGCTTCAACGAGTTCTCGAAGTAAACAAGAACCGTTGATGGTGGTCATGATGTCAAAAGGGCTGTCAAACCTTGGGTGTAAGGTGAGGTGTGAGTGAAATGCAAACAAGCGCAAACAAACTGCTTTGAATGCGGTTTGGGACCTGCGCGGCTATTACGTCATTATCAGCACGTATTGAACTCGTCAACAAACCTTGCCCCTAGGGAGGCTCCCTGACCGCGCTTATGGAGTTAAAGGACTAAGGTGGATATGGCGTTTCTGCATGTTCCGTTTACCCTTATGCTCAAGATCTTCCCCCCTCCCGCGCTGGGATGACGTCACTTTCTCTTCAACAAGCAAAATTTGTGCTTCCTTCTTCTCTCTTGCGTGAAGATGGGAGAAGCAGTTTCTACGGTCCACTTAAGGTCTTGATAAGCAAATCACTGGCCCGGACAACGTATACGATTATAACAGCGCAGTACCAACTGGCAACTAATTCAGAAACGAATACAACATCGACCGTTAAATTGCAGAGAAGTGAAGAAAATTAACAACCAGACATCCAACAAATCGGAATCGGGGTACAATAACGGACAATGAGAGGTATAAGAAACAGAATGGAATCAAATGGGATTAAGAACGATGGCAGAATTGCAAGAAAACTAACAAATGGCGATGGGATCCGTTGGGATAAGCAGGGTAGTGGGGGGAATAGAAGCAAACGAAACGAAAAGAGAAAGAAAGAAAACTTGAAGCTGACGACAGCAGTGATTAGTGATGGGTTAAATTAAGGGGGGTCGACGCGTTGAGGGAGTTGAGAGGGATCTTCCAAGGTGGAACTTTGGGGAGGATCTTGAAGACGGGGTGCTTTCCAGGTTGGGGCGCACCAGCCAGCTGGTGCTGCACGCTCAACCTGAAAGCACTGATTCCAGCAGTTTCTAACCGGGACCGAGTCTACCGGCGACCCGGGACCCAAGTTAAAAAGCCACTGTTCGTCTTCGTGTAGGTTCCTGCCTTGGTGTTGATCCCTCTTGTTTATTATGCGTCTTGATGAAGTTGCCGTGACAGAGAAGATAATATGGCCGAATAAGAAGTTTGATAGCCGGGGTGGAGTGAGGATCTCGAAGACGGAGAGGGTCTGTTCGTCGAGGGCGCATCGGCAGAGCCGCTGCTGCACGCTCGACTGAACAAGTACTGCATCTAGCAGTACTCACCAGCTCTGGGCCTACCAGAGGCTCAGACCATGGATAGACTCGTCTCCGTCCTTTTGATCCTCGTGCCGATCGCAGTTCGGCGCAAGTTCCAGACTTGCAGCACGAACGCGTCGAGCGTCCTCTTGCCCCGTCTAGAGTTGGTGAGCGCCCGGGTGGTTGAGTGGTCCAATCCCCGTGAAGACCTTCTGCCCAAACCAGAGAGACGGATTGGGGTGGGGAGGCTGCGCGCCCTGGTCATGAGGTGCGCTTTCTTCATCGTCTTCATCTTCGGCCGTTCCCGTCTCCTGCCACACTTGAGCCCCTCCGGTGGGCATGGCGTTTGAATTGAGCGGAGGGAGGGGCTGTTGTGGAGACGGAGGTCGATATTCTGCCTGGTTCCCGGCGAAGCTGCGTCGTTGATTGTCGTTCGTCGTCCCTAGGGTACTTCCTTCGCCTCGAGATCGACTCGGACGTGTTTCAGGTTGGGCTCTAGGGCCTCGGACTTGCCGTAATTGACGGCGGGCCTCGGGTGGTTGGCGAGCATCGAATTGGCGAGGAGAGGGCGAGGTGACGATCTCTCCGTGCAACGAGCGGATGGACTCGTTCGGGCCGACGTCCACCAGCACTGGTTTGTGCTCCACGGCCCGCGCTCTGAGTACCGGAGCTTGTGTTTCCATCCAAGGCGCCGGAGGTGCTTGTCCAGGGTGTGTTGGTCCGTGGGATGTTGTCTCGAGTGTTGACCAAAGGGGAGCCCATGACGAGTGGGCGGGGACGTCCCATTGTAAATGGTTCGGAATGCTAGAGACAGCCGAACCATTTCGCGATGCCCTGGCGATCAAAGGGCCGTCCTGGTTCAGACCCTGATGAGAAAGGGTCGGAATTGCCCGCCGGTCTACATGATCTTGAGCCGGGACGGAGGCTGGTGCGACATGCTACATGGAACAGCAATACTTAGCCGAACGCAGATGAGAAATCCTAAGTAGTAACACTGACATGATTATATAGCTTGTATTTCTGGCTGTCTCGGACATTCTTTTCGCTTCGCCCGTCGTTATTCTGGCGTCGTGGATCGCGTCAGTTTCATTCCCCTGGGTAGGCACATCCCAATCACCTTTTTGTTGAACGCGCTCAGATGAAATGTCTTTTTTATCTCCTTGAGTTTCCTAACAAGTTTTGATCCTCTTTCTTTTGCCGGCCTTTCGATGCCGACGGTTGGTTGTGATATGAATGTTGCTGGACGACTGGCGGTCGACTGGCGAGGAAGGAAGATTTTAGGGAACATGATACAAGTATTGCCAGGAAAGTTTTTCCAAGACGAGGAGGAGAGATTGCAGAGCGAGGGGGGAATGGAGTGAAAGGAGATTGAGAGTACCAGAACGCGATCAAGTCGAAGTCTATAAAGCCACCTGATGCTCTCACGTCGATGTCATGATCGGGCGGCATCTAATTAAGGTTCGGACCTCTTTCTTGTCGCCCCTGGAAATGTCCCCACATAGCCAAAGTCTATATCAAAATAGACCATCTAGTCTGTAATAATCAGAGCGTAGATGAACGTCAATCGAATGATCATGGGTAATGATACCGACCGAGTCCCCCACCTCGGAAGGAAATTGCGCAGAGCGATTCCAGCGCGAACGAGAATAAACGGATCGCAAGGCTGACGTTCACGGTCGAACTGCATAGCTACCGCGATAGTAGCCATTATTGGATATAACCACATCATGAGCATGCTGAATTGCC
>WSTY01000335.1:0-22320 GCA_019633465.1 Tulasnella sp. 417 | reverse complement strand
CAGGTGTGTCAGTCCTTGGAGTCGCTTGAGTTCGTATACGCCGAGTATACGCCTCCAGCGCTGTTGGAATCAGGTTTTACCCAACTCGCAGACCACATTCTGCTTCCCGCATTGAAGGAGCTGGTCATGGATCCAGCTACTCGAAGGTTCGACTTCTTAGCCTACCTTCGCGCTCCCCAATTGGAAAGGGTCGTCTTCCAGCACTACAAACACTTCATCCCATTTGCCGTCCCTCAATCTTCAGCCTGCCCGCGCCTGTCTCGAATTCGTTTTGCGGGTGCCTCCACATTTAGAGCAATTCAAGAATGGGTCTTGACGGTTCCACAGGAGGTATCTGAGAGAGTCGACGTAGAGATCGAGTATTACCAACAGCGCAATGCTGCTGGGACTTACGAGCCTGTGGTTGCGGAGTTGGACCCGATGTGGCGTCCATGGTTTGATGAACACTTTCCGGTGAAGTGGATTGCAGTGATCGCTTCGTCACAATTGTGTGAGTTTGAAGTGCTTTGCATCCCACAGGTTTTTTACCTGACATGTCTGGCTGATTGTCCCCCCCCCCCCCCAAGAAAACACGCTGGCTAGATAACAAAATTCGGCCGATGATCCCGTCCCTGCGCTCAAAAGCTTACACTAAAGGCCGCAAGCCGTCTCTTTAGTATTATTTACATTATCCGTCCTCGACCTCTATCTTTTGTTTATGTCCTGGCTAGCAGGCCACACCGGAATATATCCATGGCACCGTCAGGTGTCCTTCTGACAGAGCATATGAATTTGATATACCGAATTCGAAGTGAACGTTTCTGGTCCGCCTTGAATCCTTGTAGCCTTATTAAAGCCGATGGACTATGAGACTTCAAGGTTTCAGATCGACCAGAGCTTACAAAGCAGTAGATCCTTCAGTGACCAAACCGCGGGAAAGTCGAGTCGAGTCGCAGCCACCAGGCCAGCTTGCACGGTGCACGTCCCTTATACACACTTTAACCACAATCATGGATCGCCTACCCACAGAGATTCTGTCGTCCATCTATCTCGCCCTCCTCCCCATCCCTCCTTGCACTTTCGAGTTTCAAACTCTCTACCCAGCGCGTGATCGACTTCTAGCCCTTGAACGACTCCGCTTGGTATCAAAACAGTGGAACAACGTCGTTCTGGGCCTTCCAGAGTTATGGAGCTACATAGAGGTGTCGGGGGATCAGAGTATCGTCGATCCACTGCTGGAAAGGTCCAAAGCGGCGCCCTTGCATGTCCGGGTCACGCTGGACGCATTTATCCGACTAGGAACCAAACTCGAACGAATCGTGGAAACGGTTTGGAGCACTAAAGATCGATGGGATACATTGGTCCTCTCAAGTCCCATATTTGGCAATTTATCTTCCGTAATCCCTACTCCGCTCCAAAACGTGCCAGAGGTATGGCTGTCAGGAAGTAGCATCCATTACATCCGCAAGCTTCACGTCCCGCGAATAGAAAAGTTGGTCGAACAAACCGCTGTCGAAAATATCGAACTGGGCGAACTGGGCCTCAGGAGCTGGGTGACTAAAGTCCCTGTGCTGTGGTCGGAGTGGGAGCGGTTTATGAAGATCATTCAACAATCTCCTGCATTAGAATCGCTCCGACTCATGGCCAGTAGGTGCAATCCAAGAACGGTAAAAATTTTGTTCCCTCGAGTCTACAACTCCGTCACCCTCCCTTCATTGACCGAACTAACAACCCGCACCGACCGGGCTGCGTTCGCCCTCTTCCCCTACATTCAAGCACCACGCCTCGAGCTCCTCATCGTCGAGGACTACGATTCTTTTACCTCATTTACCATCCCATACCCGACATCCTGCCCAGCACTTCGTCGAGTTCGATTCAATGGACACGCGAAGTTGGTGGCTATTCAGCAGTTCCTTTTAACCGTTCCAAAGGAACAAATCGAGAGAGTCAACATAGAAATAGAGTATTCCAAGTTTGCCGAGGATGAAGAAAGCCGTCGATCTGGGACCGAAGTGGTAGCTGAACGGCGGAAGTGGATAGACGAGGAATTTGGGGTCCGATGGATCGTTACACAGTCTTAATCCAATAGGGTGACTTCGTGAATTGCTTTCAGATGTGCATGTATTTTAGCTTCGAAACTTCTACCTCTTGGCGGTGGCATTGCAAATAAGAGAGCCCTTACTAGTGAAAATAGATGAGGGTTGAGCCAGTAGCCAACTGGGCTATGTAACCTCTCTTTTAAGACAAAATACTCTGCCTCTTATCCTGCCGCGGTTACCTTTTGCATCCATATGAACGGTGTCATCATAAGATGCTGAGGCTGCGACCAAGCCCCGGCGCTCATCCGGCATCCCAGATCTCGAGCCCGCTCTTACGACAACGGGCTTTCGCCGAACGAACTCAAACACGCTCTTGCAGTTCTTGCCGCCCTTTCTCCGTTAACCCCGAGCCCGTTCTGGCGACTTGTTCAGGGTTGCTTCGTTTTGCGACTGCTTGCCATCTTGAACCTCCCAATCACCCTTTTTGGTGTACAGAAAGGCCAAAAGGCTTTATCTCACGTGGTAAAAAGCGCCTTCATGCTCACACTATCCTAAGCAAATGTTTGATATGTGAACGAGAGGAGGACATTACTCCGCAACGCAGCAATATTGTGCACGTAGGCGTGATGTTGTTTTTATGGGCAGGAACCACTCCATGTTAGAGTGAGAAGTCACTAAATTGAATCGAATGCGGCGCCCATCCGTATCCCACCCCCGATCAGAATGAAGTGTATCAACAGGAGGACGCATCAAAGAGCACAGGCTGATTTCACATACATCTTATTCACAACGCTCAGGATCCTAGATAGCCAATCAAGTATCTAAAAATCCCAATTCGCACAAGGCACCCCCTGCGGCGACCTCTCGCGCCTCTGCTTTGGTTCGACCAGTTGCAGAAAAATACAGCCCGTTAACTTCATTCGGTCTTCAAAGTGAGCAGGCGCTTGATCCGAAAGTTCAAATCACCTACCAGTTACTGTAATGGTCCACACAGGTTCGTGAGACGGACCATCCAAGACAGCAACAGTGTGTAGCCCCTGGAGGCGTCCTTGCCGGGCCATGTTGTGAAGGTGCATGAAATATCTCGGGGAGTCTGTAAAATGTAGATGCTCTCAGATGACAACATTATGTTCGGTTGGACTCCTTACGCGAGCGAGTTTCCATCAGCAGCAGGTAGGTATCGTCGTGGCCGAGGGTGAGCTCCCTTGACCACCCGCTAGTTTCCCACGAGAAGGCTGGGGTCGCCAAAGCTGTGTTCCATGCACCGATTCCGATTATGAGGGATCTTATCATCTCGCGCTTATCATTCTTGCACATCTTAGTGGCGTCATTGTTTGAGGCTGGAGCTTGCGGCCAACACGAGGTCGTAGTGTCGGTCGCCTCAACTGCGTGAGGGTAGATCTTGTGGGATCGTGCGCCGGCCAGATGAACCGGATGCCCCCCGAACTTCTTGCCGCAATCTACTTCCTGCCCCACCCCTGCTGCATTGATTTCAGTACCCTTTGCCGTACAAAATATCAAATGCGCAATTTGAATCAACTCCGATTGGTATCCTCGCGCGCTGGAACGACGTGGTCGTGAACACTCTGATGCCCAATAGTTTGCTCGGAAATATTGGCTTCTCGGAGAGATTCTCGTAGAATGTTACAAATCAATCGAAGACTACCCTTGCATGTACGGATATTCGCATAGATCTCAATGTCCGGGATCTACCGGAGCACCGGTTCCAAGAGGCGGTCGAGGCGGCATGGAAAACCGTGGAAGGCGGAAGACATATATTGTCAAAGGAGTTGCCTTTGACGATTAGTTCCGCTTACTCCCCCCCTGGGTCCTCTACTTATCGTCGAAGAAGTGTGTCTTTCCGGTACAGATTTCACCAAGCCGTGTGAGCTTCATGCTGCAGCTTATCGTTGTTCAAAGATCGGTGTACGCTGAACAGCGAAATCACTGGTGCTTCTTGTCTCAAGAGATGAAGCACCACCAGCCTTCTACAGCGAGTGTTAGAGTGGGAAAGCTTGATCTGAAGTGTGTAGCAGTCTCCTCGGCCCGAATCAATGCAATTCATCCAGACATCTAGACACCCAAGAACGTTAGAGAAATCTGGACTAACCCGGTTAACCAAGGCCCTTTCCCTTCTTTCACTGGTGGACCTAACCAGTATTCCAGAATTCGGACATGAGGCCTCATATCCTACATCAATACACCGAAGCCGGATGTCCTACGATCCAAGGCTGCTGGACATCAGTTCCATTTCCATCTCTCGCCCATCCTCTTGCCCACGGTTAAACCGTATAAATTTCTCGGGAAATTGCCTCTTTGGCGTGGTTCAAAGCTCTCTCCCATATTTCGGAGGACTCGTCGGATGGAGTTGCATTTGTGATTCGACCTCGTGATCCCCCTGGTTCGGATTCCCTAGGAGCTCGTGCGTTTGTGGAATAGCGGAAGTGGTTTTTCTAGTTAGTTGTGTGCTTGAATACTAATCTCGGTGGTCTTAGTACTGTGAGTCCCACCCACTGTCCCTATGGAGAATGTGGCCGAACCACCCTCTGCAGGCTGCCCAATCATGAAGCCTTGAACCCTTCACATGCTTCAAGTTGTCAATCCTTATCACCCGAGCGATTCTAACCAACCTATCTCGTTTCCTTTTAGAGGAGAGAGCACGTTCCCAGACGCCCCTTGCGTCCAAAACGCGGGGATTTGGAAGTACAATACGTACCTTCTCCTCCTTTGTCGACCATCCCCCTGACCAAATGGTTTTGTTATTCATGCTCAATGTATTAATCAAACTGGAGTGTTCGTAGGCTAGGATGGATTGTAGGCGTGAGGTTCATCAGCGGAATCGGTGTAATTGGCGCAGCAAACGTGGTCGGTCTGGGGCAAGCTTGCGCACGATTCTTAGGGCAGGTTATCTCACTATTTATCTGATCTCAGGTGCGCGCACTTGTTTCCAGGGTTTTTGATTGATGTGGGGTCGGGCGTCTCGGGCTGCGATACGTTGTTCGGCTCAGCCGCGCGATCCCACGGAGCTGACAGATCCACTGGCGACGTGACATGCGCGGGCCCGTTCACCACCCCTACAGACCAAGCTCAGCATTCATTCAGCACAGACGCGTCTCTCTACGCGGGTTTCTAGAATGAATCGCATACCTGGGGAACTCCTTAGCTCTTTCTTCCAAGCTCTCCTCCCTATCCCACCTCGAGACTTCAGTCCTTTACCACCGGGGGCCGACCGACCGAAGGCAATCCAATCGCTCCGCTTGGTGTCGAAGTTATGGAACGAAGCTGTGTTGGAGACGCCTGTTGTATGGAGTTACATCGAATTGTCGGCGAATGATGCGGAGCTGCTACGGGCTCATCAATCGTTGAAACGATCAAAAGCGGCTCCGTTGCACATCCGTATGCGGTTTCATAGTACGGACCTTCAAAGCCGGGAGGTCAGGAAGGCGATAGAGGCATTATGGTCGGAGGCCTACCGATGGAGCACTTACATTATAACAGCATTCTTGCCGGTGGAGGCAATTCGGCAACAAGGGTGGTTCAAACTGGTACCCCCGGTCCCCCTTCCCAACCTACGGGAAGCCTGGATTATGGGATCCGAATGCTCGTCTTTCATCGGTGAGCTGAACGCTCCACGGATCAGCATCCTTGTCGAACTGGGCGTTCTGACCAAGATCCGACTGACAAGTCTTCCGGACCTCTTAAGCTGGAAGCTGGAACCACCGTCACGACGCATGGAGTGGGAACGACTAGCTCCAATTGTCCGAGCATCCCCGAAACTGGCCGTTCTTCAATTCATAAAGA
Organism: Tulasnella sp. 417; assembly: GCA_019633465.1. NCBI lineage: Eukaryota > Fungi > Basidiomycota > Agaricomycetes > Cantharellales > Tulasnellaceae > Tulasnella > Tulasnella sp. 417. The sequence goes on along the minus strand of WSTY01000335.1, from coordinate 16,501 downwards.
CGCCTCGGGAGGACGATACTCGCGATGGAGAGATTGCCGAAATTATGCGAGGCGTTACCTTCCCATCTTTGATGGGGCTCATAGTCAGTCCTGGAAGGACTTCGTTTGGCCTTCTCGAGAAGCTCCGCGCACCTGGCTTGGAAATTCTCGTCATTGAGGAGTACCTCTCTGACGTGCGCATTCCGATACCACCTATAGAATCTTGTCCTAGCCTCAAACGGATCCGATTCTCGAACAATCCAAGGCTCTCCGCGGTACGAGGGGGAGTGTCGCGAATGACTGCTGGGGAACTAGAAAGGCTGGTTGTAGATATCGAGATCCGGTCGTTCTCCAGAAATACTGCCAGGGAGACACCTGAAACCAGGGAGTTTCAGCAGGACATGAAATGGCTTGAAGAGACATGTTTAGTTAATTGGATTCAAGTGTAGATGCTTATTTAATTTTTACTGTAACCGCCTGATACAGTACGTTCCCGCCCACTGGGGCCGCCAACATTCTCCAATATGACGGAAAATCGCTTGAGCGGTGAGCGGCAAGAAGGCCTAATAAGCACTTGCATCCTGTTGCATAGATTGTTTTATATAGCTCAGAACGCTCGGCTGGGGTTTTGGCGTCTGGAGTGGAGGGATAACCTCGACCAAACATCCAATTTAAGATATTTAGGGGCCTCTCTCCACCCCAATACGTGATCTTGCCACTCTATCTCTAGTAGTAGAACGTTTCTCATACGTAGGCCGGAGAAAAGGCCGGATACCCCAAGAAGTCTTTCTGTCAGTCTTGTGGAACTCGTCGGTTCCCGCGACGGTTCGGTCTAGGGAGCTGAATCCAGTTCTCATCAGACCAGGGTGAGCATTCTTTGCCTCCGGAAACCTCGTTCAGGCCCATTTTCCGCATCTCACGGATTAGCTTAATCTTCGTGAGCCGGTCGTAATCGCAACCACCCCCGCCCCCGGGTGAGGCCGACTGTCTTCGTGGCCAAGTGACCGGCATGTCCCAACTCGCAGTCCCGCCATGTAGGCTCGAGAATTGGTGTACATTGTTTTAGCATTACTTTGTAACCTAGTTACATTATTCAACCTGATAAGCCCGCAGATATATTGAGAAAACTCGCAATATTTGGAGGGTGGATCGAGAGGGTGGGTCAAGTGTTGCGTATTTTAGCGTAGTGACGGATTATTACCGCGTCGTTTATTGCTTTGAACACCCGATCCATGTTTTATGACCCATATATTCCACACATGATCCAGGCATTCTCTAAGCATTGAACTTCGCCTTCCGTATTGTGAGCGCATTCGACCACACCAAATCTCGAGTGTCTCGACTGAATAGAATTATACCTACATAAGGAGCAAGGCCCGAAGGTCACATACCCCGCTTAATCTCAAGACTGAAATGCTCCTCTCCGACGATGCCCCGAATCTCGCCAGTATGGTCTGGCTCTGATTCTCTCCTCTGGCCGCGAACAAGCTTCACCATGGAAAAGTGTAAAGGAACCCCTGGTCCTTTGGGAGCGCTCGCAATTGCAGCATACCTGTCTCGTAACATCCGAATAAGCTCTCTATCCATTAGCTCATACCCTCGTATCTCTAGAATAGCTAGCCGAGGAAGTAGCCACCGTCGGGGCTCAGAATCTCTCCCACGTACTGCGTACGAAAGTCGGCGGTAGAGATGTTGTATGCCGAAACCGCCCACGTCAACTTGTATCTTGATGGCGGCCACTATCTCCATCAGAGGCTTTAGGAATTCTGGACTCATGGCGCTTCTATACGTGTCAGTCGACGGACCCATCCCCCATCGGAGACAGAAAGATGGTCCCGAGACCGAGCCCCACCATTGGGTGAGATCAAAAATGGATTTGGCGCAGCGAGAGCGGTTTCGGGTGTTCCACAGACGAACCCCCGACAGTTCAAACTCGCGACTAGTCCCATGATCAACGACCGCAACGGCTAGGAAGTTGTCGCCGGCTCGAATCAGTATTGGGAGTTCCGTGCCGTGGGTCTGTACGAGTGAGAGAATTAGATTCTGGTAGTACGTTTCGATGTCGTCCAACGGCAGCACAGGCAAGTCGAAGTTCGTGATGGAGATAATGAGCTGTCTCAACGAAGGTGGTACAATGAGAGACAAGGCCGCGTGTGCGAAGGATGCGCTAGCGTTGAGGATCTCGATCCGGGATAAGAGCGCGGGCTCCACAGTTGATTCGCGCCCTGCATGTTGGTTCCTTACTTCAAGTGGGTTGTCAACTAGGAGGGACCGAAGGAGAGGAACTTCTTTGAGGCATCCAACGAGCTGTCCAGTCGTGATCTCTGACTCCCGCAGTTTCAGTTCCCGGAGATTGGTGAACCACGATCCCATGCTCCACCCCACGAGTTTGCCGAAGCCAAGAACTCTGATCTTCTGTGCGTTGTTTTGAAGCCCCCATATGTTGAAGCACGGGAGCGTCGTTTTGCTCCGCCTTGCGTCCTCGACCGTCTCGCCCATCTTTATGGTTAACCCGGGTGAGAAGGAGAAGTGTAGTTCCTCGAGATTGGGACAGGGTGTTTCCAGGAGCAATCGGAGCGTTGGAGCATGCCCCTTTGATTCCTCTCCGCTTATCCACAAGGCCTTGCAGCGGTGCATTTGAGGAGCGACCATGTCGACGAATTTTCCCCGCTCCATGTTCCCAGCCCCGTAGGAGATTACCACAAGAGCATTCCTGGATTTATTTATGGCTCTACTCAAAGCTTGGGGTGACGGCGAGTCAGCGGAGAGGAATGCCCACAGTGTTGGATTGCTGTCAATTAGGGATTTCCAGTGCTTGCACACTATACGATAGATTTCGAGCGATAAAAAGAGCTTTGGGTCGGACAGCGAATGGGTGCTCGAGTCCACCCAAGGGTCGGACGCGGCGCGGCGGATGATCTCGACGAGAATTTCGTCCGGAAGTTGATGGATCTCTTTGAAGTGGAACATTCGTTGCTCCCCGGGCAACGTCATGAGCCGAGCTGACTGGTCCTGTTGTGATTGAGACGAGGTAGTGCTCGAGGCTGCGTCGGTGTTGAGTCCGTTCGGGGTCGCCGCGTTCTTTCCGGATGTTCAGATGATGTGTGGATGAAGAAGTGAAACAGCGGCCGCGGGGAGCGGGACGATGAGTGTTTATATGAGGGTGTTGTTTTCAATATAAATATAGGGAGGTGTTTGGGCCCTGTATGGAGTGTGAACGTTCCCAAGCCATCAGGACCCTACTTCCGCTCTTGGACCTGAATGGACCTCCGAATCGTAGCCTATAGATGTACTGGTCACTTGGGGGTCGTTGCTGAGGTTGGAGTGAAGAGGTAGAATGCCTAGTAGCGGCCATCAAAGCACAATAGCAAGTTGGTAGCTTTGTTGAAAATCACCTAAGCAATGGACTCCAAGATGGCCCAGGAAGCGCTTGCATCCTGTTGAATTGGTTTTTTTCATATAGCTTAGGACGCTCGACTGGGGTGCTTGGCGTCTGGAGTGGCTTCGGTCTAGGAGCTGAACCCAGTTCGCATCAGCCTGGGGTGAGCATTTTTTGCGTCGACAAACCCCGCTCAGCCCCTTTTTCCGCACCTCATGAGTTATCTTATCTTCGTGAGCCGGTCGTGATCGCACCCTCCCCCCAACCTCGGTGAGGCCGACTGTTTCGTGGCCAAGTGACTGGGATGTCCGGCCATGTAGGAGAGTAGGCGAGTGTACATCGCTTTAGCATTTGCTTTGTAACCTAGTTGCATTCTTCGACCTGATAAGCCCTCAGATATATTGAGAAAACTGGTAAACTTTGGAGCGTGGGCTAGGTTTTCGTGTTGCGACGGATCTTGCTGAACGCGTGTAGCCAGTTTGGTTTGAGCGCCTGAAACACATTTAATGACCCGTATATTCCAGACAACAACCAGACTTGTTCTATGCCTTGGATGTATTCCGTATTCTGAACGCATTCGACTGATCAAACTTCGAGTGTCGTTATTTAGTGGAGTCATATCTACATAGGGAGCAAGGGAGGAACTATCTCGGACCCGAAGATCACCTCTTCGACTTAATAAGTAGGCGGAAATGCTTCTCTCCGACGATGCCCCGGATCTCTCCGGTATGGTCTGGCCCGGGCTCTGATGCTTGGTCGCAAACAAGCTTCACCATCGAGAGCGGTAAAGGAACGCCTGGTCCACGTTGAGCGCTCGCAATCGCAGTATACCTGGCTCGCAACATCCGAACCATGTCTCCATCCAGATGATCATGCCCTTCGATTTCTAGAGTAACTAGTCGGGGAAGTAACCACCGTGGGGGCTCCGAATCTCTCCCCCGTACTGCATACGAAAGTCTCCGGTACAAATGTTGTACGCCCCAAATGGCGCTGCTAACTTGTATCTTGACGACGGCCACTATTTCCATCAGAGCCTTCAGAAATCCTAGATTCATAGAGGCGTAATGACCATTCATAGGGGAGTAAAAACCTTCGGGCGACGGATTTATCCCCCAATGGAGAGAGAAAGATGGTCCCGAGACCGAGCCCCACCATTGAGTGAGATCATAAATGGATTTGGCGCAGCGGGAGCGGTCCTCAGTGGTCCCTAGTTGATGCCCCAGGAGTTGAAACTCGCGACTAGTCCTATCATCAGCGACGGCAACGGCCATGAAGTTTTCACCGGCTCGAATCGATATTGGAAGTTCCGTGCCGCGAGTCTCGACGAGTGAGAGAATTAGATTCTGGTAGTAAGTTTCGATGTCGTCCAACTTTAGCACAGGTAAATCGAAGTTCGTGATGGAGATGATAAGCTGTTTCAACGATGGCGGTACAATGCGAGACAAGACTGCGCGTGCGAAGGATGCGCTGGCGTTCAGGATCTCGATCCGGGTTAAGAGTGCCAGCTCCACAGTTGATTCGCATCCTACGTCCTGATCCATTCCCCTCTGTGAGTTGTCAAGTACGAGGGACCGAAGGAGAGGAACTTCTTTCAGATATCCAACAAGTTGTCCAGTCGTGATCTCTGACTCCCGCAGTTTCAGCTCCCGGAGATTTGTGAGACCCGATCCCACCCTCCACTCCACGAGCTTGCCGAAACCCAGAACTCTGACTTTCTGTGCATTGTTTTGAAGCGCCCATATGTTGAAGCATGGGAGCCTCGTCTCGCCCTGGTTTCCGTTCTCGACCGTGAACCCGTGTGCGGAGGAGTAGTGTAGTTCCTCGAGATTGGGACAGGGTGTTTCCAGGAGCAATCGGAGCGTTGGAGCATGCCCTATGAGGTCCACTCCGCTCATCCAAAAGGCCTTGCAGCGGTGCATTTGAGGAGCGACGATGTCGACGAATTGTCCCCGCTCCATGTTCCCAGCCCCGTAGGAGATTACCACAAGAGCATTCCTGGATTTATCTATGGCTCTCCTCAAAGCTTGGGGTGACGATGAGTCCGCGGAGAGGAATGCCCACAGTGTTGGACTGCTGTCAATTAGGGATCTCCAGAGCTTGCACACTCTCCGAAAGATTTCGAGCGATGAAAATCGCTTTGGATCGGACAAGAGATGGGTCCTCCAGTCCACCTGAGGGTCGGAAGCGGCGCGATGGATGATTTCGACGAGAAGTTCGTCCGGAAGTTGATGTCTCTCTCTGAAGTACAACATTGGTTGCTCTCTGGGCAACGTCATGAGCTGAGCTGACTGGCCCTATTGTGATTGAGACGACGTGGTGCTCGAGGCTGCGTCGGTGTGGGATCCGTTCGGGGTCGCCGCGTTCTTTCCGGATGTTAATGCCGACTGCAGATGATGTGTGAGTGAACAAGTTTAAGAGCGGGAAGCGGGACGATGAGTGTTGAGCAGATTATATGAGAGCATGTGTATTCAATCTAAATAAAGGGATGTTCCTGCACCCTGTTTGGACTGCGTTTCCAAGCGACCGGGACCCTGCTTCCGCTTTTGGTCCTGAATAGGCCTCCGACTCGTAGCCTACACATGGACTGGTCTTGGGGCTCGTTGCCGAGGTTGGAGTGAAGAGGTAGAATGCCTGGTAATGGTTACCTACCTGAATTCGAAATAGTACTGATCAGACGCTCCAATGATTAGTAATCCAAAAGTAGCACCGCGGAGCTATATCTATTCCCTTTGTCGGTCGGCAACCAGGTCCGGAGTGGTAGGCTATTAGCGATGCCGCATCCCCCCTGAATCGCTCGCTCCGAATCAGCTACTCCACCGTCTTGTTACTTGTACATTCTGAGGTGCGTTTGTACAGGCGAGCTCCGGCTTCAAATTCTCCACTTCCCTTCCGCCGAGAACTTCTGCGCAGTCCATGTTCAATGGGCCATTCTGAGGAGACTCGGAGGTTGAGCTGACCGACAAAGTAAGATGGCTGAGGGTCTGCCTCAACCCTTGGCCGTGAAACAATGCTCAAACACGGTATCACCCTGTATCTGCACAAAGGATATGGAAAGAGAAAAGCAAGTTCATACATGTGGTTTAATCTCCAGACAGAATCGTTCATCTCCAACGATTTCCCTGATTGCCTCGCCTATTTCTGGCCGGGGGATATTTTCCGAACGGCGTTCCAGCTTCACGAGAGAAAATGGCGATGGGACAACGGTGTTTGCCTGAGTATCGGTTCCAACAGCGGCATATCTGTCTTGCAGCATCCTTATCAAAGCTTCATCGTGCTCTGCTTGGTCTTCTATCACTAGGATAGCCAGTTGGGGCAGTAGCCAACGTGGAGGTTGATCCTCCCAAGCAACAGTGGAGGTGAGTTGTTCGTATACATGTTGCACGCTGCGAACCATCTTCCCAACTTGGATCTCCGTAACGCCTTCTATGTCCATCAGAGGCCGTAAATCTTCCTGAGTCATGTTGAATTTCCCGTCCCTTTGATCCGGATTTGTCGTCCCGATTAGAAGAGTCAACGACGGCGTTGCAATCGATTTCCAGTATCTACTGATATTCAAGAGAGACTGCATGAAATTGATCGGGAACCTTGAGGGCCAATCTTCATATCCTAATAGCACCATCTCTCTGTCGGTGTGATTGTCGGCGAGAACGAGCTCCTGGACCCGCATCCCCACCTCGATACGAACCGGTACCACACCTTGGGCCTCAGCGAGGGAGCGAAAGAGCGCTTGGTAGCCTGCTGCCACGTCCCCCAGAGGGAACAGGGGCGACGTGAATTCTGAGACGGAGATAAAGAGTTGTTTCAACGACGGTGGGTTGATATGGGATAGCATCATCTGGGCGAAGGAGGCATCGACTTCCCGCATCTCGATCCGGGTCAAGAATCCAAGCTCCACCATTAATCCGCGTGCCCCTTCTCGGTACAACACACTTGACCCTACAAGCACAAAACTGCGAAGGAGAGGAGATTCCGCTAAGGCCTCCATGAGTTTCCTGACAAAGGTCCTCGGCCAGATCAGTCTCGGTTCCCGGAGGTTGCTCAGCTTTGATCCCGCTCTCCAGATATTCCGGACCGATCTGAAGCTTATAGTCTTGACCCTCCCTGCGTTATGACAAAGCGCCCATATGTCGAGGTAATCAGACTCGCTACCGTCTTGCCCTGCGTTCGAGTCGACGTCATCGACCCGGACTCTCCACGGGTGGTCCGGATGAAAATGAACCTCTTCCAGGAGGGGACACGGATTTGCTAAGAGCGTTTGGAGTATAAAGTCATAGCTGGGGCGGTTCGGCTGTATCCACAAGGCTTTGCAGCGGTGCATTTGAGGGGAAATCATCGTGATATAGGCTTGCGACCCCGTCCACCCATCTCGATCAGATATGACGAAAGGGGCGTCCCCAGACTTCTCTATCACCCATTGGAGCGCTTCAACCAATGGGATGCCGTCAAGGGCGAGGAACGCCCAAAGGGTTGGGGTGCCATCAATTACGGCTTGCCATCGCTTGCAAACTTCACGATAGCTGGTGAGGTACTGAGAGAGCGTTGCATCAAACAATCCACCAGTGTCCCAGTCGATCTGAGGGTTGAAGGCGGCAAGGCGAATGATCTCGACGAGGATCTCTTCCGGCAGTTGGGGAGTATCACAATCGGCGTGCTTCCTGAGCCATACGGCAAGGTGACCATGCCGAGATTTTCCGCTGTTGGAGCAAGTTCAGTGGCCGATTCCCTAGAACCGACGACAGTGTTACTTTTCTGTTCATTTCCTCGCAACTGGGGCGGGAGAAGATAGTAAACTGCTCACATAATCTCCATTCGTTCCGCTTGGTCATCTCCTTGATTAAGATGGGGGACAGCCTCCATAAGTGTCGATGAACCGTGAGTTGTCATTTCAGCTGTATGTCAGCTCGATGAATTGAGAACTGCCAGAGGGGTGAATAAGTCAACGGGGAATGGAGCGCTCGAGCGATGGCGGACTGGTCGATGTTGAAAGCAGGGAAAAGACCATCAGCCCGTGACGGATTTGGCCTGGGAAAGTTAGAATAAGATATGGCCACGCCTCGGTGCGGGCTCCCCATAACCGCATATTGGAAGTCCTTACTGAGAGCGAGGCCGACGATGACGATACTATTATGGGCAGTTACAGATGCGCACACGTTGTGATTAAGCAACATCCCCTGACTTGAATATAAGGTAGCAATATCTGCGACTCAGGCAGCATCGGTGTCAGTATCCCAAGCAACGTAAGCTCATTAGGTGTTCTCAAGCGTGTCGTACCAGATAAACACGAGTGGCTGCTGGCTCGCAACCTCGCCACCTAATAACCATATCGTTCCGGACAATCATACCTATTAATATGCACTTTCGACTATCGGTCCAGGAGAACATGCCCCGACCGGAGCGAAGCTCGGCATCTCTCATCTGTGTACATCAAGGGAAGCACCGTTGTGGTGACCTTTAGCAGCTTATTTCAGCAGGATGGTCGAACTCTTATCACCCGTTAAAGCATTATGAGCAACGGCATGATTTTACGTGACGAACGGTGACGATCCTGAGGGCATTGCGAATGAATCATGACTTTGGGTGTCAACGGTATCATCTAAGCCATGGTCCTTTCCACTGTGACGAAGACAATAGGAATGAATTGTTGACACAATGTTGAGTTGATGGATCGGCATTCCCTGACTCTACGTAGTAGGGGAGGGTTTTGTCGAGCTTGGATGTCGTGTTTCGAGCCCGGAATTCCCGCCCGTGGCTGGCTAATCCGATATCTGGTTACAGCGACGTCCCCTTTGGGACCAATACGGCTCCACCATCAGGAGTTTTCGACCACATGACGTCTCGCACATCGGATGCCCCGAAACACCGTGACGGACTCGACGGCTTCTGGCCACTAGGTTCGAACGTATCTCGGCAAGTGACAATATCCCAACTCAATTGATGCCTGGGCGAATGTGAGCTTTGGTCTTCCCAGCCCAGTAGTGTCTGAGACATTTGCAGGTATCGCGCTCGCTTTTCCTCTCATCTGTAGTTGACCTGTCTCCCGTTTGCGTTGCTCTCCCCAGATCCCCCGCTAGAATCGCCACATCTACTACGCTTCTAAGCCCGGCGGAATAAACGGTGTTGGGGGAGTGGTTAACTTTGAGTTTCCGGTCGCCGACAGTCAACTTCCTCTCAGAGTTGCGTTTCGACCCTGGTTTCCTTGCTATCCGTTCCTGTTCCCGTGTTCTGAATTCTTTTCACACCCCGACGCGCTTTCCAAAACCCGCGACCTAATTATCGCGGTTGTGCCTTTAACTTTTTCCCCTGCCTCTCCATTGCCTAAACTTCGCCTGACTAACGGCCATTTTAACATAAAACCATCTCCTCCATATATAAATCCGTCACAATAGCGAGCTCTCGTGGAGTAGAGTCGCGGAATGGTGTATGCGCCGCTACGATGATAGAGCTCGAGACGCTCCGGCCGGATGTGGCGCTCACAATGCAACGACAAGAGAGTTGATGAGATGTGGTGCAGGCACCTTCTTCCACAGAAAGTACGGAATGGATTACAGTCAGCGCGAGACTCAACAAAGCTCTGGCTACTACTATAGAGTAGCCTGAAGGGGTAACGGGAATGAATACGGACGATGGATTGCAGCGCGCACATCTTACTCAATGCTCGACAGGTCATCGCAAACTCCTCTGAGGTACATGCCGAGGTGGAGCCCCGAAACCGAAGGGCAGGAACAAACAAGGTACCAGGTACCCGGGAGCGGAAGGGGAGCGGATAATGCGAGGCACGTGACGGTAAGTAGCGAAAGGTAAAACGATTACGCAAATTGGATGAGTAAAATATGACGAGAAACGGCTTAGTCAAAAACAGCAAACTAAATTCCGCTGATAAGACCCACAACCTATCGAGTCGGTTATGGGAACAACCTATCGAGTCGGTTATGGGAATTTTCACCTTTCCGAGTCGGTACCTGGACCTGTCTACGTCTACCGTCACAATCAAAGGAAACATTTACCGCCTTGGTTCCCTTCGCATCGGATACATAAGATATGGCCACGCCTCGGCGCGGGTTACCCATAACCGCAGACAGGGGTGACAAGAAATACGGGAAATGATGGAGTCAAAAGCAGACGCTTTGTCGCTGCAAAGAAGTTGGGCAGCGCAATCGTAATGGGTTGCCTTGACTTTAAAGCTGGAGGACGTCTTTGGTCTCTGGAGAATGTTCATCACCAGGAGGGAAAAGTTCCCATCGGTCTGGGATGGACATCGCTTAAGTTCAACATATGTTTAAGATGCGCATCCATAGTAACTGCGGCCCGTCGCTTTCCATCCTCGAACCCCCCAATACCCCAAGGGAAGGGATGCTGGAACATACAGGAATAAATTGGGATTGTCATATTCGTTTATAGGTTTGTTGCTGTCGGGAACAGTAAAAGCCCCACTGCCAGCCTTCCAATGTTTGATAGCAAGACCCTTATTCTCTAGAATCGTCAAGCCTTCAATGGATTCGGAGATCACACCATTTGCCGTGGTAGGAATTTCGGGACCTTGAGGGGTTTCGTCCCGGTCATTTGTGTAACCCGAAGATTCGGTATCACGAGCAGTTGACAGCAGGTGCGAAATAAAAACGCCAGTTCAGCAAATCTTAGACAAAATTGCGTCGAGCCAAGAGAGGGGCCATGTTCTGAATCTCCTTGGGACTGGGATACACGGTGCTGATAAACATAATGCAAAGGGTTTCACCCAATACTGACACAGGCGGAGAAAAGCACTTATCTGCAAAAGTAATGCTATTCCCGACCACGTAACTCTGAGAAGGATCCGAGCGAAGGAAGAGCCCCCAGCCGGATTAGCACCGCCTGAACCATTCGATGGTGGCCAATACTTGTGGACAGTACAGCAAACGCGGTAGCGAGACACAAGCGAAAGTTCTATGGATGCAGCAGTGTCGGGGACACAATCAAAGCCGAGACAGTTATCATTTGCAAGAGAGAGAAGGGGGGGGTGCTCTTTTCAAGGAAACTCGTTACTCCAGCACGAATCGCACACAACGAAAATGCCTCGAGCGTCCAGAAAAGTAGCTCAAATTCCTATCCTTGGGATTACTCAGCAACTGCAAAAGTTCGGACGACAGCGAACACGGAGCAGTCCGGCTCTTCAACAAACGCTCGGAACAAACCGAACCGATGGCCATCGTCATAGATTGATTGCAAAAATAGTCCAGCCACCTAGTAATAACGGTGTCTTTAATAGAGCGAGAAATTGATGGAGGGAATTTCTATCGGGTTTTAGGTGTTTATTAACGAGGTCGGCAACGGCGGCTTTCACCTCTTCGTCAGATGGAGGCTCAGGGAAGATTCAGACACACGATGTTCAATCTCATATATCAAGTATTCGCCCTCAAGGAGACACACATGTGACCTTAGAAGAGAAATCCAACAATCACGACCCTTTTTGGCCGAACGACCGGGGACGTTGTGACCAATGAGGAGGGTACAGAGACCAGGAAGAGTGATGAGGTCCAAGGGTAAATCACGCAGAAAAACGGAGGACCCAGGCACTTGCTTCACTGTAACAACACCCCTAGATTTTATCAAAGAGCCGGAAGAGGACATTTTGGATTTGGGAAGCCATTTGGGAGATGGGTTATTTCTGGGTGAAGAAGAAGGAACAGAGGAAACCCTTAAATTAAAGCAACGAGAAGTAGAACCGGACGAAATATAGACGGAGAATAGAGGAGAAGTAGAGAAGGACGACAACAGGTCGGGATGCACCGGAGGGGAAGGGGGTGCACCGTGAGCACCATGGGCGTCTCGAGCAGGGGAAGAATCGCTCACGCCCCCGACCCAGGAATAACCATCAAGAGGAGGATAACTCCAGGTCGAGGAAGCTGAGACGCAGGAAGGACGCGAGGGCCGTCGGCACGGAAACCGAGCGAAATAGAAAGTAAATGTACCAGCCAAACGACCAGAGGAGGAAGCCGCACCGGACCTGGCAGCGGACCTAGAGGGGCCAACGGCAGACTCGGAGGCGAGAGTAACAGCGGGCCCTCGGTAAGCAGATGACGGTTAGGGGGAGGAGGGGGGCAGGACGAAATAAACGAACCAGAAGGAAGGGATAGCTGTGGAGAACCGTCGGGCAAGGGAGCGCGAAGGAAGCGGAAAGAGTAATTGAATCTCCGACCCCTAAACGAGAGAACGAAGGTGAGCAGGAGCCGAGGAAGCCGAGACCAACGAAAGTACTCAGCGTAATGAAATCAGAAAGCGGGAATAGGAAGCCTAAGGAAACGTTAGAAGGGGGACAGAGCGGGGAAAGCTGGAAAACGCACTCATAACGCCGAGTCCAAAGCAGACAACCACGAGGGAAATAAAAGCGCGACGAAAGGACGGAGAAAAGGGCATAGGAGGGGCTAAAGGACGCGAAAGGAAGAACGAACGAAGCAAAATAGATAAGGCAGAAAAACGGAACGAAAGCGGAAGGCGGAAGAGGCGTAGACACGTGATCCAACCAAGGAACGGGAGAGCATCACATATATCGCATTAGTAAAAGCTGACGAGAAAAAGATAACTAATATGGGCGCCTAAAGACACACTAAAGCTAAAGGGCGCAAAAGAAAGGGCGCAAAAGAAAGAGGGGAACGAATAAAAATTCCCAGAACCCGGTATGGTAGGGTGATGGGTCTTGTCGACAGTAATCACTCTTGCTTTTGATCCCGGGGGTTGTTTGTCATCCGTTTTACGTGTTGTTTCTCTTCCGCCTATACAGTTGGTCGTAGAGCAACCCTTAGCTGATGCTCCCACACCAGTCATTATATATTCATTGTCTTCTCGTCATCTCATTTCTGCTGTCTCAAGCTTGTTGCTGATGTAGCCTCCTTCACGTCACTTTGTCGATCGTTCCGTTCCCGACCCCTCTCGCCTTGGACTTACTTATCTTTCCTCTTTCTGACCTTCTTCTTTTAGAGCCCTTTGTGCTCTCTCCATCCTCTTCCCCTCGTCCACTTTACGCTCTGTCTTTCCTCTTGTTGGGACTTGCCCTGATGAGTCCGTCGTTTCCCCTCACTCTGCGTTCTGTGCTTGGCGTTCAAGTCGCACATTTTAAGACCGCTTGGCTAAGACCTTTATCGTTTGTTTTACGTGCTGGATCTGTCCGGATAGATTTGTCGTTCGGCGCTTTTGACTGGTGCTCTTCATCATACTCTGGACTTAGCCACCTAGGTAGGATTGATGTGCAGCCATCGAGGAGGTGTAACCACGCATCCCCAGAATCGGAACAGGCTCAAGACCCGGTTCTGGGAATCCCGCGTGAACGCGTGGGGGTACTAATATATATAAGGCAGGAGCAAAAGGGGAAACGCGGACGGAACGAAAGCGGAAAGCGGAAGAGGCGTAGGCACGTGAACCGCACAGCGAACGGCAGAGAATGACACATATCACATTAGTAAAAGCTGACGAGAAACCGATTACTCATATGGGCGCCTAAAGACCCACTAAATTCCGCTGATAGGACCCACAACCTGTCGAGACGGTTATGGGAATTACGAAATTTATACATCGAACTGTGGGCGAAGGATGTGAAGCTGCTGCGGGTTCGGCAATATTAGGGAGGTCAGATCTGGCTTTTGAGGCGTGTAGCCATTTAGTTTGAGCGCCCGAATCACGTTTTATGACCCATATATTCCAGACAAAAACCAGGCTTGTTCCATGCCTTTGATCCCGCCTTCCGTATTCTGAACGCATTCGACAGATCAAATCTCGAGTGTCTTGATTGAATGGAGTCATACCTACATAGGGAGCAAGGGAGGAACTATCTCGGACCCGAAGGTCACCTATTCGACTTAATAACTAAGCTAAAATGCTCCCCTCCGACGATGCTCCGGATCCCTCCAGTATGGTCTTGCTCCGATGCTCGGTCGCGAACAAGCTTCACCATTGAGAACGGTAAAGGAACACCTGGTCCACCGTGAGCGCTTGCGATCGCAGCATACCTGGCTCGCAACATCCGAAACATGTCTCCATCCAGATATTCATGCTCGCCGATCTCTAGAGTAACTAGTCGGGGAAGCAACCACCGTCGGGGCTCCGAATCTTTCCCACGTACTGCATACGAAAGTCGCTGGTACAAGTGTTGTACGCCGTAAACAGACCCGCCAACTTGTATCTTGACGACGGCAACTATCTCCATAAGAGGCTTTAAGAACTCTGGATTCATGTCGCCTCCATATTCTTCAGCCGACGGACCCATCCCCCATCGGAGCGAGAAAGATGGTCCCAAGACCGAACCCCACCATTGGGTGAGATCAGAAATGGATTTGGCGCAGCGGGAGCGGTCCTCAGTGGCTGACAGACTCGTCCCTGAGAGTCGAAACTCGCGACTAGTCCCATGGTCAGCGACGGCAACGGCCAGGAAGTTGCTGCCGACTCGAATCGGGATTGGTTCCGTGCCGTGGATCTCTACGAGTGAAAGAATTAGATTCTGGTAGTACGTTTCGATGTCGTCCAACTGTAGCGCAGGTAAGTCGAAGTCCCTGACGGAGATAATAAGCTGTTTCAACGAAGGGGGTACAATGCGAGACAAGGCCGCGTGTGCGAAGGATGCGCTGGCGTTCAGGATCTCGATCCGGGTTAAGAGTGCCAGCTCCACATTTGATTCGCGCCCTGCGTCCTGGTTCCTTCCCCTCTGTGATTTGTCAAGTATGAGGGACCGAAGGAGAGGAACCTCTTTCAGACATCCAACAAGTTGTCCAACCGTGATCTTTGACTCCCGCAGTTTCAGCTCCCGGAGATTAGTGAGACCCGATCCCACCCTCCACTCCACGAGGTTGCCGAAATCTAGAACTCTGATTTTCTGCGCGTTGTTTTGAAGCGCCCATATGTTGAAGCACGGGAGCCTCGTCTCGCCCTGGTTTCCGCTCTCGACCGTCTCGCCCATCTTGACCGTCAACCCGGGTGAGAAGGAGCAGTGTAGTTCCTCGAGATTGGGACAAGGTGTTTCCAAGAGCAATCGGAGCGTTGGAGCATGCCCCTTTGATTCCTCTCCGTTCATCCACAAGGCCCTGCAGCGGTGCATTTGAGGGGCGACCATGTCGACGAATTGTCCCTGCTCCATCTTCCCAGCCCCGTAGGATATTACCACAGGAACATTCCTGGATTTATGTATGGCTCTACTCAAATCTAGGGGTGATGACGAGTCCGCGGAGAGGAATGCCCACAGTGTTGGATTGTTGTCAAGTAGGGATCTCCAGCGCTTGCAGACTACGCGATATGTGTCGAGCGATGGAACGAGCTTTGGGTCGGACAAGGAATGGGTCTTCTTGTCCACCCGAGGGTTCAACGCGGCGCGACGGATGATTTCGACGAGAAGTTCGTCCGGAAGTTGATGGCTGTCTTTGAGGTGGAACATTGGTTGCTCCTCGGGCAACGTCATGAGCCGAAATGACTTGTCCTGTGATGATTGAGACGAGGTGGTGCTCGAGGCTGTGTCGCTTGGGGAATCCGTTTGGTGTCGCCGCTCTCTCCCCGAATGTTGATGCCGACTGCAGATGATGTGTGAGTGGAGAAGTTTAAGAGTGGGGAGCAGGACGATGCAGAGAGTTGAGCTGGCTATACGAGCGTGTGTTCCAATCTAGAGTGAGAACATTCACAAGCCACCGGGACCCTACATCCGCTTTTGGACCTGAAGAGACCTCCGACTCGTAGCCTATAGATGTACTGGTCACTTCTATAGGGCTCGTTGCCGAGGTCGGAGTGAAGATGTAGAATGCCTAGTAACGGTCATCAAAGCAGAATGGCCAATAGATAGCTTTGTTCTGAAGTACCAGTACTGACGTTCCAGTGACGAGTAATCACGGCGAGAACCTCTGCGCAGTCCATGTTTGATGGGCCATTTTGAGGAGGCTCGGAGTTTGAGGTGACCGGCAAGGTGAGGTGGCTGAGGGTCTACCTCGACTCTTAGCCGTGGAACACGCTCAAACAGAGTATCATTCTGTATGTACACAAAGGATAGGGAAAGAGAAAACAAGTTCATACATGTGGTTTAATCTCCAGACAGAATCGTTTATCTCCAACTATTTCCCTGATGGCATCGACTATGTCTGGCGGGGGGACATCCTCCAAGCGGCGTACCAGCTTCACGAGGGAAAGTGGCGATGGGGC